>NJDC01001343.1:286799-314464 GCA_002245475.1 Calephelis virginiensis
GTTTATTCAAGTTTTCACTTCTGCCGGCACTCCCGGAGTGCAACCCGTATTTGTTTTGTTGTATTAGTTATTGTCAGAAGAGGCATCATATGTAGAAAAAAACGGGGAAAATTGTTGGGAAAGTGAGAAAAACCACTCTTATTTTTTTCTATACTACTGTTAGTAGTGTGTAATGCGAAGCGATATGAAATTTTTCGGATCGGCCAGTCGATTATAAATAGTACCTTTGATAAGACAGCAAATTGAATGCTGCCAACCTGAGGATTTAATTTTCAATCAGATTATACCAGACAACTGTGCTTATGGATCAGGAAACAACATTGAAGCTAAAATATTAGCCAACAAATCTAATGCCCAATAGTTTGGCATCATTCTTAGATTAAAGAACTAAAATAGCAAGTTTTGAAAGATATAATGAAATATTCAGTAGAAAAAAGTACCTTGTTATTGTTAAGGTTTTGACCTTTTTGGGTTGTGAAAAATTGTTGAAGAAGACAAAAATAAAAAGGCTAAATTGAAACTAAATTAAGACTAAAACCATGATCATACGTTTTTAATCGTATTCGGGTTGGAAATTGAATTTCTTTTAACATCTGTGGTGTGTGTTTAAAACTATCAGGAAATCGGCTTCTTTATTTTCCTTTAATTTTAAAACTATAGTACAAATAATGAGTAAATAATTAAACATTAACAAAAAATGAAATTATTCCCAAAATTACATTGCTGGTAGTAAAAAACACATCATGTTTTCAGGGTGACACTCCATTTTATATTACAGTACTTTTCTGACACTAAACCTCGTATAATGCCGTTGTTATTCACTGCTCATGATTATTTTAATAACTTTATTGTTGAGTCGACATTACGTGCTATACTCCATGATGGACCAAAATTACAATAAACAATTTCGGGCGTTCATTATCCGAGATCATTTCGGCTGGGACTTTAATTATTCAACACAAAACCGCGGTAATGTCGAACGTCCGCAAATAATTGTAAATATCCTCTAAGCGTCCGCCTGCTACAATTAATTTGGCGTTCTATTGGTTAATATAGACGATTACAAGAGGGTTCTCGCTTGATAGCATGTATTAGTCACAAAATTTAAGCAAAGTGATTTTAACTTATAAATCTATATCTTAATATATATAAATTACGTGTCATGTTGTTTGTCCGCGATGGACTCTTAAATTACTAAACCGATTTGAATCAAATTTGCACACCGTGTGCAGTTTGATCCAACTTCAAAGATAGGATAGCTTACATCTCAATTTATAATCAAAAAAATTAACATCCGAGCGAAGCCGGAATAGGCAGCTAGTCTTAATATATATAAATTACGTGTCACATTGTTTGTCCACGATAGACTCCTCAACTACTTAACCGATTTCAATCAAATTTGCAAATCCAACTTGAAAGATAGGATAGCTTTTCTCATTTCACATCTCAATTTATGATCAAAAAATTACCATCCGAGCGAAGTCGGAACAGGCAGCTAGTACTTATATTATAAACTAGAAGATACGGAAAACTTCGTATCGCTTGACATTTATAGCTACTAACAGTTTGTATGGACAAAACTGAAGTGCGGTTTTTCCCTGCAATTTTCCTGTTTTTTTTTTTCTTGATGTGATCCTTCTCCTGACAATAACTAGTACAACAAAAGAAGAATTAGGAAAATTGATCCTTCCGCCCAAACGGTTTTGCGACGATCACATATAGATAATAACATCATGTTAGTAACACTACAACTCCAGAACGGTTGCACTATTTTGGCTGAAAATGTATGAGGAGGGAGCTTAGAACCAGGAGAGGGACATAGAAGAGTACCATTTTAATTTTTCCCATACAAGCTGAACGGATGGAACGAAGTTCGCAGGAATATACATTCTTGCAGTTTCATCAGAAAATATAAGTATTTGTAACAACTACCTAATACAATCTATAAATGGCAATGTACAACATTATGTCTGTAGCGTAAATGCTTTAGCTATGGCATAGGTGTTTACTTATTTTGGGTAGCAGGGATTAATGTTTCTAGAATATTTTATAACATTGTGCAATAAATAAATTATTATTATTTAAAACTACCTTTTTGCAGCATACCTACGCAATGCTGTCTCCATTGATAATAATGTCTATAGTTACAATTTTATGGCAGATAGCTTTTAAATACAAAACATTAGTATATATTTCTAATCTATGTTTCTAATATTTCATGACGATTATCGTAAATCATTAGTAGATACGTTTTGTCTTGCTTGTCAGTGGACAACGCCATCTAAAGGAAACCGTCCACTTTCAAAGTTGCTAACATTTATTTAAAAGGTGGAGATATGCTACAATTGATGACCCTATGAAACGATAAAAGTTTAGCAGTGCAAGCAAAATCAGACATGACAATATCAGTGTAAAGACTCAGACATAGATAATAATCTCGGTCTTTACATTTTAAATCATGATATACATTGAAAGGAAATTAGCGAAAATAAAATTGTTTTTCTTATTTTACAGATTATAATGTCAAAGTCGCCATGTCCACATTCAAGTTGGCCCTCTACCAGCAATGTTGAAGCAAAAGAGTACGAATGCTAATCAAAATGCTTTCGCATGCGGCCAAGCGAAAACTTGAGTCCTCACGTGAATGATTACGCCTTGAGACACTGGCAGCGATGCAAGAAATATGCAACACCGCTGCGCTACCACTTGATACAAACCCTCTGGTGCGCAAAATAAAATGCGAAGAATTTCCCGTCAGAGGTAAGCAACCCACAAGAATTGGTATGGGGATCAGAGATGACATGGAAGAGGAGTTCGCGGTGAAGGCCAGGACCACGCCTCCGGGACTTGGCCCAACACCATCAGATCATCCGCGCATGGAACATGGCGGCAATGGCTTCTGGTTGGCAGCTGTTACTGCTGCAGGAGCGCCGCATCCCATGCTTGAAACTTGCACGGAAACTGGTTTTATCAATAGCCAACCTTCAATGGCTGAATTTATGACGGCGCTTCCGAACTTAGGTGCAGGGGAATTGAGTCCGCAGCATACCCCGCCTGGATACGCGCCGGATTTGCCATCTCCTGGAGGTGGACTCAATGTGCCGGAGTATCCTTGGATGAAAGAGAAGAAAACTACGCGGAAAAATAGTCAACAAGGTAAGATTTATCTTGCTTATACCACAACTTCACAGATATTTACTACTACAGATCATTTCAGGTTTTGTATGTATTTATACCTGAAGGGAAATTCGATAACTGACGTTGTGGCAAAACGTTGCAAAAAGTCATAACTAAAAAGCCATTTTAAAAGTAGAAATACTCTCGATATCTTTTGTAAAACCTAAAATAGAATCAAATCTTCTTCGAATCATAAGTCTACGTCATAGTTATAGAGAAAAAAATATCAAAATTGTTTTTCCACATAAATTAAAGTGATATTTCATAAACATCGCACATAAAGTACGAAATATCCAAATTTCGTACACTCAAAGAACGCCGACAGTTTCGTAACTGTGTCTAAGCGGTATGTGAATAAAGTATGAATTATCATTATGCCTTTCAACGGCAGCAACAAATGGCCATTCAACCATTGTGTTCTGGTTCACGGTCCCAAAGCTTCTTTAATGAACATCAAATTACTTCGAAATATATTGAATTGTACGGAGCGACGACGTCTTACGTCCGTAACTGTTTCGCCGGTGAATGTGGGAGAGGTATCGGTGGTGGTATTTTCCGTGCCAGCGACGATGTAACGGAACGAGTATTTGACATGCATTATGAGCACAAATTATAAGTGAGAAGTTTTGGAAACACCGTCTTATTGCAAGAGCTCCATTTGTGTTTTGGAGTTTATGATTCAGTTTTTAGACAACATACATGAATTTATCCCAAATCGAAACTATTCAAATCTACTTTTTGTGATATGGAAACATGGTAGCCAATGATCGTAATTCAGAGAAATAACTACATGTATACTGAAATACGGAATCACTAAAACACTGAAAACATTTAACATAACACCTTGACCCGAAAATACTTCATGTATACGATAAACGTTAGACGACGTTTATCTTATACATGAAATATTTTTTAAAATATATAAAATAAAAAAAAATTAAAGTCTATTCTGAAATGAAGTAATCGATTAATATAGGTTCATACAAAATAGGGGCCAAAAACATAAACTCTTCCTTTCCAGTTAAAAAATATGATTAAACCAAGACAACGTTAAATAGACACCAGAATATATTTAACAAACACCTAGACCCGGAAATACAAACATCTAAATGTTCATAACTCAAATGCCTGCCTCCGTGGGGAATCGAAACGAATGTGCGTGTACGCTAGCCACTCGACTAACGAGGCGATCAAATGGCAGCAGCAGCAGAAATAGGTAAGGCGGAATAGGTAAGGTCCTTACCCGTGCAAGTTGTTGCTGACCCCTCTACTACTAGCAGTTAGTTAGCAGCTGCCTGGCAGAGACCCAATGGTCTATTCTACTCTGCGGTCCAGAGTGCTGATTATGTATCTCAGGTGCTAACTCAAAATGGAAAAGTGTACATCAAATGACGTAATTTGTGTTTGCTATCTCTAGTGCATTTATGTTAGTCACTGGAGATAGCAAATATGAAACACATCATTTGACATCTATTTGATGTACACTTTTCTATTTTAGTTGATAACTGAGATACATAATCAGCCCCCAGGACAAACACAGGCATGTTAATACGTATGCGGATACTACTCAACAATCGCAAAAGTCGCAATCGCATGGGGGGAGGTGATCACTTTCTATCAGGTGACCCACTTGCTCGTTTGCTTCCTATTCTATAAAAAAAACATGAAAGTCAATATTTTGTGTCATGATTGATAAAATAAAATTTAAGTTATAATTTTTGTGGGTCTATTTATTTTTTATTAATTTAATATCCCCATTCTCATACATCCGTCATATTGCACGATCAAAAACTCAAACAATGGCAAAGTGACACAATGGTCCCGAATTAGTCCTCGGGTAATATAGAACAACGGTTGTGTCAAATGATCCATCAACATCAGTCGACTCGTGAGACCGTCATCTCACCTGGAAGCATACATCATATTTAACACGAACCCATTGACATTACACATTTTTTTTATGTTAAGCATAATGAATTAGGTGTAAAAAAATAAAATATAATAATTGTTAAATTGGCTTCCTGTTAGTGACAAAAATGTAATATTCTTAGGGCTACATGCACGTTCCTGGGTTATGTATTTAACACTGAGTAAGTGTCTAACCGGGGTTAAATCACATTGACAGTTTAACTCAATATTAAATGTAACCCGGGAACCCTTGTTGTTTAAATATTTAAGTTTGATTAAGTTAAAAATTAACGATGTCTGATCACAACAGACTTGATGTAAATTTACCTAGAGAGAACAGTTTTTATGGTCAAAAAAAGAAACTAAAACATGTACATTATTTTGATTTAAGACTTCTATAATATTCATAATTTTAATCCGATATAATATAAGTGCAAATAACTGCAAAACCCTACTCCATTTCCTGGCTAAGGAGCGATTTGATAATCATTTTGTTCAAAGGTAGGTCATTATTAAAAACCTGGTAAAACACAATAATCAGTGGTCGGACGAAGAAAACATATGAGACCACCTTGAAATTACGACCTACCATTAAAAAAAAGAACCATAAAAATTTGTTATTTATTGGCTGTGCAATCGCGTAATAAACATATAAAAAACTGAATTGATAACTTCCATCTTTTTGTAGTCGGTTAAATGCTGTAAAATGTACATATTTCGATTTCAATATAATATCTTCTGAGTAAATAACAACACGATAATGTGTTTTAATCGAATTTTGATAAAATTTTAATAAAGCAAACAAGGGTCATCAAAACTGGCTATTTTCTTAAAAGTTCTTAGATGAAAAAAAATCGTAAAATCGAGTTGAAGATCACATCCTGTTATGCAACTTTCATGGCTTAAAATTAAATATAATCAGAATACTATGCAAAGTGTTTAATATTAGTGTTCCATGAACGCATTCGCGGCGAACAGGAGCCGACCCCTGCTGCGCGCCCCGGGGGGCGGAGAACGGTGCTTATCGATAGCAAATAAGTTTAATTATTACAAGTATTTTTATTTATTTTTTTTAATCTAATTAAGGGGAAATCATTTTTGTCAATTTGCAATTAGTCACTTATGAAAGTATTTCATCAAAAACTTTAAGAAGTATTTGTTATCATAATCGCTCGTCAAGTAGCCAGTTTGATCTTATTTTATTTATTTAGTAACTGAGCCGACAGACGCTGTCCTGTTCTAACTATGAAAACTGCTTTTTTTGTATGAACCTTCTAACAATAACTATCACACCAAAAAAGAATTAGCAAAATTGGTACAAGGCCATCCGTTATGGATCTAATGAGATATACAAGAAAAATGGGAACATTTTTTTTATATATTAAGATGACATACTTGAACTTAATACCTAATATTTAAACTCCAACTTACAAAATACAAACTGTGAATTTAATATTAATGTACAAAAATATACAACACGGGAGCGTATATGAAATTTAAATAAAATGAAAATAAAAAGCTTAATTTACTATAAAGTTTAAATGTCCTTTTTTATTAAGCAATACCTAAGCTTGTTCAATGAAGACACAATAAAACAGTAGCTTTATAGTTTAAAAAGTTGTACGATTCGTGTATTCATATTCTTTCGGTTTATTCTTTTGATAGTGGCAAGATAGCGGTTGGCAACGGGCGGCGGGGCTCGGCCGTGAACCGCCACCAGGGGTAATCCGTCACTGTCAGCGCTATCGAGCGATGCACGCCCGCCACTATGCAACTCTTAGACGCTTTTGTGCTCTAAACTTAGATATTGGATTTACTAACTTTCAACAGATTTGAGTTTCACTCTGTTTTCTCAAACAGGGGATTTATTAAAATCATTGGTATTATGTATTCTTGATATAGACAACGACTCATGTCCACAGCTTTAACACTTTTCTGCTGACTTATACACTACACTTACTAACTTTCAACCGATTTTTAATTTCACTTTTTTTTATTAAAATCACTGAAATTTTTATCCTCTCTATGGTTATGTGGTGTAGGGTTAATGTGGTTTTCATGACATTCCAAGTTTGATCCCGTCGGGCCAGCAAAAAATAATGTGTTCTTCCAAATTTCCCGGGCTCGGTAGATTTGCCACAAGATTTAGGTAGAAATGAGTGTATCGTGCATTTTCTCGATGCCGACAAATCTCACTCGACAGCTTGATAAGGATGCCGTCGCTTTATCTTAGACCCTGTCTGACTGATTCAGACGACTTAGGCCTCAAACTGGATCCCAGCGATTTGCGGGGCGGCGGCGAGAGAGGGGCGGCCGCGAGCGCGGCGAGCTATGCCCGAACTCGATGTCAGCGGCCAGATCGCTCATATTCTCTTTGGATCGCTCGTGTCGCGGCGACGAAGTGTTGTGTTTGATGTGAGCACAGTGTCGATATGGCGCTGCGCGGGCGGCAACCTCTTTCGAACCGAGTGCTTTTGATTCGTATAATTTATTACAATACCCCAACAAGTTGCACGATTATACAGGAATGGGTGGAGAGACTTTTAATTAATATATTTTATTGTAGGAAAGATACAGGCCAATTTAGAACCTACCTACATATATCATAATCTTTTTTTACTATTCAAATGTTTTCTGTTCCAAATTAGTTATGTACAAAAATTTCACTAATTATTCCCTGCGGTAAAATGCTGCGATGTACGTAAATTGATTGACATATATTAAATACAAAGGGGAACAGCAGTACGTTGACTTAATCGCAGGGAGACCGCTTGACGGTCGCTCGTCGCTCGGGCACCGCTGCCCGCTCCGCCGCCGCTCCGCTGACATCCAGTTAATTTCAATAACAATCTTTGTGTTAGATCGCGTCGCTCTCGCCGCCGCCCCGCAATCGCTGAGATCCAATTTGTGGCCTTATGACTACCTACTTTAAATTATTTACACCATTTACGTAAAATCGCGTAATCGGGTGTTAATTTGATGCAAATTAATGAAATTTAGCTAAAGGCAGATGCTTAATCCCATGTCAAAAACTAAAAAAACTAAATCATGTTTAATTCAGTTTTTTATTTTTTTTTATTTTGATCGATTTTAATTTGACTTCGTTTTCTCTAGCAAGAGATTTATCAAAGCCTTTAAAATTAACATGTCTGACAACTAATGTTCTAGGCTGACAGCGTTAGTTATTATGGTAATTGAAAATTGTCTAACGTTGAGTTTAAGATATCTGTAGAACCTGAACCGCTACTAATATAATAAATGCGAAAGTTAATCTGTCTGAAAGCTAAACCGCTGGACCGATTTTGATATGCAAATAATTAAACATGCGAGTTCAAATATAGGGCTAATTAAAAAAAAGAAACCCTACAGAACTGTAATAAGGGATGAAAGTTTGTATGAATCACCAATCAAAGTTTGTACCAAAAACGTCTTTTTTCCATAAAAAACAATATTTTATGAAATAGATCATAAAAGTCTGGTTGTTTTCATATTTGTATTATACGTTTAACAAAAGCTTTGAATTCTGCAAAAAAAATTTGAAAAATTACTCCTCATAAATAAAATCTTGGTTTTATGTAAATGATGCATAAATACATGTCTTATCATGGTTAATAAATATGCACTTACAAATTAATAATAAATTACTTGGCCATATCGACATTGAAATAATACGCTTGGCTTCTTTAATAGCACTTATCTGTGTGTTAATCAATATAATTATTGTGCACATTAAGGCACATACACATTTAAGTTATAATAGGAGGGCTTTTACTGTAGACGTATACATGAGATAGGTATCTAGGGACATGAAACAAATCGTTCTCACAACCACGCCTCCGGTCCTATCTCGGGAATCGAAATTAAAATGAACGCCCTGACACGATCGATCATTCCGATTCATCTTTAATACAATACCGTATTATTTTTGCACTGTCTCAATTTGTTCGGAGCACGGATGAGTGACGTGTGATACAGGCTTTATTTCGATTAAAATAACGTCGAACAAAAACATGCAATTTCACGATGTGCAGCTGCCTTAAGACGCTTTTTAAAATTATCAAATATTTTACTTATATTACTTTGTCTTGCTAGCGACACGCCCTGGTTCGTTTGGATTCGATTTGTAACGCTGTTAATGGTCAAAGTTTTTTGAAGAAGTGTTGCTCTTGTTATTCAAAGATTAAAGCAGTATGAAGCGGAGGTTTTTGCGGATCTTTAAAGTAACTTGAATATACAACCAGGTATGTTGTTTTTATTGTGATACGTGTAATCTTATTAAAAATATCGCTCTGGTTATTCAAAGATTAAAGCAGTATGATGTAGAGGTTTTGTGAATCTTTTAAGTAACTCGAATAAATCAGGTACGTTGTTTTTATTATGGAACGTGTAATCTTATTAAAAATACTGACACAATGTAATTGTATATTTTTGTTAAAGTCGTCATAGATTTTATTTATAAAATCGTCAAATTCAATCAATATACTAAGCCAGGGCTTCTCAAACTGTGTGCCACGATGTCCCGGGGCGTACAAGGGGCGTCGCGTGTCAAATGCGACCGAGTCGAGTTAGTTATCCGAATCCACCAGAACCAGTTACTAGGATTGTACTTATTGTAACTGGTAACTACTTTTGGTCCACGGGGTGCGGGCTGGGTTAAGAGGAGTCCTAAAAGCTAATACAGATTGTAGTATAGGTGATAAGTATTTTTGATCCGGAGCCAGTCGGGGCGTCGTTCAAAAATAGCATGTCCTAAGGGCGTAACAGTACAGATAAGTTTGGGAAGCCCTGTACTAAGCCAATAATGAAGGGGGTTTAATGGTTCTTTTTTCGAAATGTAGGACGAGATTAAAAGGTCATAATTTCATACATCAAAATATTTAAGCAATGGTAACTACATTTCTTAAAACATAGAAACAATTAGATAAAAGCACAAATGAAATAAGCACTTTGAAAGCAAACATTAGTTGTAACAATTTAGCGACTTTTTATAAGATACCTACAGCTCGATACTAATAGTTATATTGAAGAAATATCGTACTAAAGCACAAACTCCTTACTTTACCGTTTACGAGAGTAGTTATGTCCTACAGATACAAATAATGAATGAAAAATTTCGCCGATTTTTTTTCTTTCTTTAAAATTTGTAGATCAAATGTAGCTTTCACTATATTCTATATTCAGTAAATATAAACAAAGTGAAAGGAAATCCAAAATAAAGAATTCCCAGATTTAGTATTCTAAAAACTATTTCGAAAGAGTGTGCTAACTCCAAAATAAATGAGCGAAATTAGTCTTTAGAAATGGTGCTTAAAATACACGTTTGTGAAATAAAAAATATCAATACAGAAATTGCGTGTCCCCAGCGATTCTCTGTAACTAAAGATCTGAAACGTTCCCCATAACTCGAACACATTACATTTAATGATAATAGCTTGGGAATCGTGTCATTGTATGACTACTGATATTTATTTAAACTTCGTAAAATCGTGGCGTTTCCATAAATGTTATCCACGACTTTAATAAAAACATCAACTGTAATAACTATTTTTTTATCTTTGTTATATAAAGCCTCCACACAAGGAGGTCAGCAATTCAACTTAATACTTTTTGTGTGTTTTAGGCCTTTGATTGACATTTTGTTAGAAAGCAATTCTTGAATTAGAGGTAGGGCTACCTCTAATATGTATGATTTTTTTATTGATCGAGGTCCCACGAGAGGTTTTTGAGTTATCACCACATAAAACAAAGTCGCTTCCTCGGTCTCTATGTCCCTTTGTATACTTAAATCATTAAAACTTCGCAACGGATTTTGATGCGGTTTTTTTAATAGATAAAGTGATTGTACGCAACGGATTTTAATGCAGTTCTTTCAATAGATAAAATGATTGAAGAGGAATTTGAAAATACTTAATACCCGTGCAAAGCCGGGGTTTGCGATTTGCATCAATAAAGCGTTGATTTTGTTTTTTTTTAAGTGGTAAGATAATGAATAAGCACACTGCTCTGTTGATAGGTGCCACCATATACGATATAGGCGCGTCGCTATCTAGCTAGCTGAGGTCTAACTCAATTGTGCAAGTGTACCGGCTATCCTCCAACTAGAATTTGTTATTACAGGATAAATAAGGCGTTGGATCCCTACGATTTGCAGTACGGAACTCTACCACCGGTGGTCTTGTTGGTGAATGAGTCATTTGCTAACCTCTTACGAGCTGCAAGTTACACAGGGGACCCGGGCCAAAATGTTGAAAATCAATTTTTTTTATGATAATAAAAGGCAGTCATGCAGCCTAAAGACACCACAGGTGGCAATGTTGCGTTGCCAACCTGAGGGATGTTAGGCCTCGTTCAAAAGTAGGCATGTTATAAATAAAGCATGTTAACTGCAAGCACTGGCGGGCAGGAATAGGTAGGGCGGTGGTACCAATCCGGCAAGTCGCTGCGAAACTATTTTACCTAGTCAGATGTCACGGAGCTAGTGACGGTAAGTCTATGCTCACCTTTCACGAGCTGCCTGGCAAGAAGGCAAATGGTATGTTCTGCAAAGGAGCCCGAACCAATACGGGGTAATATGTGGAGTTCGTTTTTAGTTTTACTCCACTTAAATTATTAACTTTCCATCACCTAATTAATTATGTTAGGATGGTTTAATTTTAATGTTAAATCTAAACACCATAACTGATAAAAAATGTGCGAATATATTTTTAACATCTTTTTAAAACATACCGCATAAATTTCGAAAAGAAATGTATAAATTCATGTGAATTTTGCCGGCAGTTTCATTCGTATTTTAAAGTTTTTTTGCTCTTCAGTGGCAACCACTTTAGATCGAAATAAAAAGTAACATACGGTTGAATGCAATCTTTATGCCAAATTTTACTAAAATGGTGCGGTTTAGCCGTTATAACATATCAGATGGGCAAACAGACTTTATTTCTATGAGTGAGGATAGTCAAGTATACCCATATCAATCCTACGACTAGCTGAAGACACTAAGTCCCGGAATGTGATAAGTGGCAAGCCTCTCGCCAACCGGGCACATATCCAATCCCGGGCATCGTTAATTTTATTAGAAAATATACCGACCCGGGAATCGAACCCGGGACCCCAAGAAGTCAAGTCCGACGCCGGATCGCAAGACCACAGAGGCGAGAATGCGATAGTGAGGTTAGTTAATTTAATTTAAGGTAATTGTTAAAACTGTATAACTTAATAATTAAAAATGATTATAGCATTAATTACTGGCTTATTACTCATACTAAAAATATTTCTAAGTTATCCCGTCTATCATAAGTCATACCCTTAACTAAAACTTAACTCGATCTAAGTGAGTAACATTTTAGGATCTCCTAAGGTTGTCTGACAGAGATCGCTAAGAAGCAATTAGAGCTTTTTTTCAATTTAAATATTATTAGTGAAACGGTTGTATTTTTGTAAATGTTGGTGCATAATAAAGTGTACTTATTCATTCTTCAATTCTAATTACATTTTTTATTATTCATATTTTTGATTTGACAACGTAAAGGTACCCAAAAGTTTTGATTCCAAAAACGATGTCTGATCGACAAAACCTGTATATATTTTCGCTAACATACAAAAGAATGTATCTAATCCGAAGGTAATATTTTAGGACGCTGTGAACGTAGAGCAATAAATCTTTTAGCCGGTACTCTTTGATTTATGTGAAAAATGATCGTAAATTTGAGGTTAGGTCGGTAGAGGTAGGGCGGTACCGTGTAGACCTATCATAAGTGTCTCCCACCAATTACGCGACGTTCAACTGTCAGCAATTTCGAAAATTACCTTAAACTCCAGGTTAGGATAGTAAATTACTGGGTATCTGCACTATTAAAATTGTAAAAAATGGATCTGTATATGTAGTATTGTTAAACATAATGAAGATTGGTTTTTAGGTACATTTAAAGACAATTTTTATAATAAGAGATATAAACATAATACAATGAAATATATGCTGAAAAAAACGTTAATAGTTAATATTAATTAATTTTAGTAATATATGAACAAACTAGTTTATTTTTGAGTTGATACATTTTATTAAATTTATGATTTGCTATAAAATAACAAAAATATTTAATAATCCATTATCAATTCAACTTGTATACTACGTTATATCACTACATAGTATAAAACAAAGTCGCTTCGTCTGTGCCTATGTCCCTTTGTGTGCTTAAATCTTTAAAACTACTCAACGGATTTTGATGCGGTTTCTTCTAATAGATAAAGTGATTGAAGAGGAAGGTTTTCATGTTCATTTAAAAACCGTGCGAAGCCAGGGCGGACCGCTAGTATTGAAGAAAACTCAAATGGAAAAACTTGTATTTCCTTTCCTATATTTAATAATTTGATGATAAAGAATTACTGTTAAGTCGTAAAGTATAACTTTTCAGTGATGGCCATTCTCCCTATTCGGGTTTGTAGGGTGGATAAAATTATCTTCACTCCCATGTCTCCGAAGAAGTTAGGCAAAGGCACAACCAGGGCACCCACGACTAGCCGAAGACACTAATCCCCACTATCGCCAACCGGGCACATATCCAATCGCGGGCACATATCGTTATTTTGATTAGAAATTTCAAACTACACAAACAATCCGAGGATTGAACCCAGGTCTTCAAGAAGTCAAATCCGAATCAGGACCACTGGACCATAGAGGTTTTCATAAAGTGAGGCGACGATGTAGGTTGGAGAAACCAGAAAATTTATTTATACAAAATGCTTAAAATCTACCTTTATGTTAATGCATCTTTAACATCTTTGATATTAATCAGTACTCACCATTGCTGTATCTCGATTTGGCGGCTTAGGTGGCTTTTTTACTTGCTTTTGTAACAAGTTAAAAATCCCAACCTTAATTGACAACTAGGTTCGTTGCCAATAAAGACGCCGTGTTATTATTTTCTTCTTTTTCCAAACTCGTATTTTTCTTTTCATCAGGAAATTCATATGCCTGTTTGCTTTCCTTTTAAAATATAACTAATGTAATCCTTCAAAGGTTGACACAGAAAAAACATATTTTTAGTAAAAACTGTAAATCGAACCTCTACAAACTATAAAATAAGCTATTTGATATTTCTCATCGTCGGTGCTTTTTAAAACTGCCAAATATTTTAAATGAAGAAGCACTTGTGATGTTTTACGTATCACTTGTTTTTAGCATTGATGATGATGTTATAAACGAAAATGATAGGCTATTTAAAAAATACTAAAATATATGTGACTGCTTGTTAGCGTTCTTAAAAGAAACAAAATAACTCCAATATAATTACACACAGATAAATAATATTTTTTACAAATAACCATAAACCAGACCCAAGGAACATAATCTGTAAAATCACAGTTATTCATAAGCTGTCAATACATTGACGATATGATTTAAGCGCCTTTAACACTTTCACCTCCGCTATATCATTCTAGGGACATAAATCAGTGTGAAGACAATTGGCGTCCCCTGACTTCTGTGGCCTTCTATGACACTCATGAATGATCGAATACTTCAACAAGTATCCCGGATTGATGCCACGGTATATTTTTTTCTGTTATCTAAAGGTAATGCTCGTCATTCTTGTGTTCCAACTTGGAGGCTAATATGGCCGGTTAACTTATTCGTGCAAGAAGTGTAAGATCCCAAACCTTAGATTGACAACGCGAAATCAGGCATCATATATTATTCTCTTTCCACAGATTACGTTTACTTTAGACAAATCAGTCTTTTTTCTAGCGTTTTTATAAAAAACAAATTTAACACATGTTTTTGAATAAAACTCTTGTACTACAATAAACTTTATTTACCACTTTAAACTACGCTTTAGCCAATTGGTTTTACTTTTCACAGCAATATCAGGGTTTTAAGCCTAAAAATAATAACTAACAATCAAATACTAAACGTTTTAATAAACACAGATAAATAATATTTTTTACAAATAACCATAAACCATAACCAAGGAATATAGTCTGTATAATCACAGTTATTCATAAGCTGTCAATACATTGGCGATATGATTTACGCGCCTTTAACACTTTCGCCTCCGCTATATCATTCCCGGGACATAAATCAATGCGAGGACAACTGGCGTCCCCTGACTTCTGTGGCCTTTTATCGCACCCGATACCTGACTGACTTTGGGTTATTATTCTTTATGAATTGATCTGGATTTGTGAATTGGTTTAATTAAAATGTTATTTCATGGAACATTTTATTACTTTACAGTTATTTTAAAGTAAGTAATTGTTGTCTATTAATTATCTAGAATCTCCGATCGCCTCTGTGGTCTTGATTTTTGGGCCCAATTGTTGGACTTGACTGCATGAGGTCCCGGGTTCGAATGGGATTCGATGGGGGTCGGGCAACAAAAAGAAAATTGGGATTTTCCCATTTTCTAATAAAAAAAACGTTGCTCGGGATCGGAAATGTGCCCGGTTGGCGATAGGCATGCCACCTATCACATTGTGGTACTTAGTGTCTTCGACTAGTCATGGGTGCCCTGATTGTGCCTCTGCCTACCCTTTCGGGGATATGACTACATGACTACGTCCGGTTGACTACATGAGTTCTCGAGGTCGATTCACGTGTCAGGCAACTGAAAGTGTGTTTTTCAATAAAAAAATAACGTTATTAGGTATGCAATAATTTTTCTACCAATCACAATGTGGGACTAAGTACCAACCTTCGACTAGAAATCGACACTACGGCTATACCTTTACCTTCTTCTTCTCAGATAAAAGTGTGAAGATGTTTTTTAATTAAATATTTGTAATATTTATGTATTTTGTGCACAGTAAATAGTTATTATTGTATTTATTGTGTGCATTTTATTGTTTCGTAAGAAACAGTAGCAACAAGCGGTTTCAAGTTTAAACGAGGTTTTAAGCAATTTTCTTAAAAAGGAGAAAGAAAGAAGAAATTATTTATTTGCGGAATTTGTGTTTAAATGAGATGTTGCAAAAATATTTAAGTACGAGTATATCAACATATTGTACCATATTTTGGTATGCAAATATTTTAACATTTATAAAAAATTTTATTTAATTACATATGCTTTAACTTTTAAGCCAATTACTTATATTTATAACTAGTTTAATTATTTATTACCAAAACATTTAAAAACTATAATCAAATTTAACCCTGTCTACCGTAAACTACCACCAAACCTTGCCAGACAGGAGAAGAAACGGCGAAACAAACTCCTCGGCAATCACCACTTTCATTATATTTGGTTAATAATTATTAGTTATTTTACTATAAATTCTTATCTATAAGAAAATCCTTGACACTGTAATATGTTTTATCTAACCTTCTTTCGAAATCTTTTTAATGGAAGTGATTTGAGATTATCAGGAATTTATTTTATATACGAATGGACATGCAGTAAACATTATTTTTAAAAATATTAAGTTTTTGGTTCGGCACATTCAATTTCTCACTATTTCTAAAACATGAAATTCCTAACATTTCAGCATTTGTTTTAAACAAATGATAATAAAAACAAATACACATACAGCCAAGATATACAAACAAGGTAAAAGTAAAATTTTAAGGGACTTAAAAAGTGGTTTGCATGAATGCAATTTGTATACATAAGAATATTTTTATACATTCTACAAACTTACCACGAAATAATGTATCTCTTATTCGTTGGTGCCTAAGTATATTTTAAAAAACAAAAAATCACCCACGTCATTCGATTTTCGAACTTCACTTCTGATTTCGTTTATTTTCATAAAATGTAACGAACCTCCTTGGAGCTCCCGTCATAATAATGTAATCAGAAGCCGCACCGGCATACAAACAAACAGGTATAATCCGACTTGGGCAACATCAATCAATAAATCACTTTCACTAAGACCGTGGATGGGCGCCGCTCTTTGCGCCTTTGTCCTCTCATTGTCGGTATGGATTTTGACAGCAATTAGAGACAGTTACCTGCTGCTGCGGTATAATCCTATTATGGGAACAGTAAGCGAGCCAACTTCGGCGTGGGCGGTAAAGGTAATTTTTTTACCTTACCCTAATAAGACCACAATTGTATTTGTTGTATTAATAACAATTATTCGTCTATCTTGTAACATTTCTGATAACTAAAGTGAAGTTAGTATTGAAAAAAATTTGTCGTTGTTTTTCATTATTACTTTTATCAAACATCAAAAAAATGTGGAGGTTATATCCGACTCTCATTTTTTTATGTATGTCAATCGATTAGTCCATCATTTGTGAACCAATTTTTTCTCATTCGAAAAAGCGTACTTTCAAGATGGTCCTATTCCAATTATATCCAAGTCTAAATTTGATGATTTAATCGCAGGGAAATAAAAAATACTCCATATTTGTGTATTTAGATGATTTACTTATTAACTATAACTTACCTATTCCTTCCGCAAAATGACAATGCTCGTCATTGTCGTGTATCGGTTGGAGGGTAGGGTAGCCGGTTTACTTATTTACGCAGGAGGCTGAACATCCTAGCCTCAGGTTGACAACGCACCATTACCACATTTGATGTCTATAGGCGACGGCATTTCTTACCATCAGGAAATCCGTCTGCTTGTTGCGTCCCTATAACATAAAAAAAAGTCGATGTCGGTTGTTGCAATTTTACTGCGCTTTAATAATTTTATACTGGCATTTCAGATATTTTAGCAACATCTACGGATATTAAAGTACCAATTTTATATCCTAAGAGCAGGCTCTCAGTCTAATAGGATAACCACTATAACAACTCACACATACTTAATTTTTTTTGTATTTTGTCTTTCCTTTAACATTGATTGCAATAAAGAAAACTTTTATATTTCATGGTTGTGATTTAGCAGATTAGTTAAATATTATTTTTAAGTGTTATTAATTTTTGTTGTACCATTTAAAACTATTAAAAGTACTAAAATGAGGTTAAATATTATTAAAGCAAGGCTCGGGTTCGATTCCTGACGGAGTCAGGCATTTGTGTGATGAAAATTTATATGTCTGCATTTCTGGCTGTAAGTGTTTATTTCCTTTACTCTGATATCTGTTTAAATATTTCGATAAAGTAGTATCGTTGATTAACACCCATAACACAAATACATAATTTGCTTTATTTGGGGCTAGGTTCAATTTGTGTAATTTGTCCAGAGATATTTATTTATTTATTAAACTGAATTTATTCCGGTCTACTTGCTAGAAGAATAATTAAGTTACGTCGACTTAAAATTACATATAATTATGTAGACCGAAATAATAAAACACTGATCATTAAAAATAAAATAGTTCACTGCATTATAATTTATTGCTTAAATTAAAACAATATTGCTTCTGTGGTTTAGTGTAGGCCTTAAATCCATGAGGTCCTGGGTTCGATACCGACCGATTTGCCGATTGTGGGACATAGGTACATCGGCTAGTCAGCGGTGCCCTGGTTTGCACCTCTGCCTACCTCTTTCCAGGATATGGGCGTGAAAATACCATTAATAAATATATATACAAAAAACTGATTCTCCCTTAAAGTGAAATGATGATGTTTCTAGTTGGTATTCTCAATTAAAATGTGCAATATTTCCCATACCTTCCGAGACGTTGGTATAAACTGATTTATCATACCAGCTGGAGTTCTAAACAAGCATCATCTTCCACACATAAAGCTCCTATCACAGACCACAAGTACTTTCAAACGCAAAACATTCCCGACGTTATGAACCCTAACTCAAAGTACATATACGGTTTACAAACGAGATGCTTTATGGCCCACGTAAAGATATTATTAGTCTTGATCTTGTCAAGGAAATTTAAACCTTATAACGATAACTTTCGAGTTAATATTTCCGTGTATCTTGATAGTTCTTAGTGTGTTTTATCATGAGAATCTCATGACACGAAGAAGGTTGTTGGGGACAAGGGTACAATGTATCGTGTTGTCCGGTTTCCGGGTACTAGCTTTTACTAATTAGGTTTAATCTTTAATAAAATAATAGTAGGTGAGTGATTTTACGAGTTTAACGCGATACAAAATAGCCCATGTAACATGTATGTAATAAATATTTACAAATATCCTAAATAGTTACCCATACAAAAATACGTCATAACATTGCTCCGTTGCGACGTGAGGGAATAACAAACAACACAATTAAAAAACATAACAAAATAATTTTTATTAGTTTGCAATTGATTGCAAGTTACAATATTTATTTATTTACAAACAACAAATAAAATAACTAATGTAAACAACTAAATCCTATTGATATCATAAATGCGAAAGTTTGTATGTTTGTTTGTTACTCCTTCACGCAAAAACTGAGGAACTGATTGTCATGAAATTTTGCACACACATACTCTCTAGCTTGGATTGACACATAGGATAGTTTTTATCCCGAAACAATGTTCCCGTGGGACCACGCGGGCAACGCTGCGGGCAATAGGTAGTAAATACATAGTTTTATAACCTTGCACTATTAATAATCTTCACAAAACATAATATTTCTATCAACGTTGTCGGCAGTTTTTAATTAATATACACTTACAGTAACGCAACTATTACAAGATGCAGATTATTAAAGCATTGGATGTAAATCAAAGTGTAACATCTTACAAGGCCGCAGAATCCGTTTAATCATCGCGTAGGTTATTAATAACTCCTTTGAAATTAAACAATAAATTTGGGGCTAATCGCGCAGCACGGCCGCAAACCAACTGCTCGCTGAGTCAACATTTATAGAGACAAATTGTTGCACCACTAACACAGCCTCTACGATGTATTAATCTTACAGCTACGACGCTACGACGTAGCCCCGGGATCCCCTCTTGCGACACTTAACTAAATGTTTGTTCTAAAAATCATTTCATAATATACAATGATTTATTTTGTGCAAATTTGTAAACAGTTGCTTATTTTACAGATGCTAGTAAACTTAGGCCCTGTGTTTATACGTTTCTTAAATGTTTAAGTTACATATATATAGTTATTGAAATAACTATTATTAATAACTATTAATTGTTATGACATTTAAACTGCACTAAAAATCAATTTCTCCTTTCCCTTATAAAACCCATTCATGCTGTGTCTTGTCATATCATAAATACAATATTAGTGAAGCTTCAATTTGTATGATTAGAACACATCAGAAGGACAATTGAATTTGAAGATAATATTCGAAATACAGTTTTTGATAACTTAATTTAAATTAGCTAAATTTGCGATCAGTCTGTTCACGCCCATATCCCCTAAGAGATAGGCAGAGTATCAACCAGGGCACGCACGTCTAGCCTAAGATACTAGGTCCCACAAAGTGATAGGTGGCAAGCCTATCGTCAACTGAGCACATATCAGAACATGGGAAACGTTTTCCGTGTTAGAAAATTGAAATTACACAATTTTCTATTTTTTTGTTGCCCGATCTGGGAACCGAACTTGGGACCTCAAGAAGTCAAAACCCACACCGGACCGTTCAGATTACAGAGGTGATCAGTAAAAAGCAAATGTGTATTTAAAAGTCCTTAAAAACAACCTTTCAAAATTAAAACAATGTGTCAAAACATAAAGAAGGAAAACAATTTTACCGTGGGCTCAATTTAAATCCAGTCTAAAGAAAAAGTATCCAACTGAATTCCCACATAGCTAGACACACTTCTTAATTTCACCTTTTTATTAATTATGTAAGCATTTAACTGTGTAACTTGTCCAGGGATATTTATTTATTGTGTTTTTTTTCTTAGTTTTTGCCATTGGCATTAGTATTTACCATTAGTCAAATTTTATTTCTCATAAAATTATTTCCTAAACACTTAATTGTGCACAACATTGTATAAAATGACATAAAAATTGACAAATTGTACGCGAAATTCAATTATTAAAACTGCGATCATATTTTCCCTCAATAGCGCGAAAAAAGTTTAAAATAACGCAGAAACAAGAACTTCAAATTTGATTTAATAACACACAACAAAATATCTAAACACATTCCCACTTTGCAAATTATTCAAACCTATTTGTTCCCTGTCAGTAAAGTAATAACAAATATTAAAATATTTAGACACTTTTTCATCGTTCACGCTCAAATATTTTTTCCGTGGCAGCAAACGAAATATATCAGACAAAATTCCCAAAATATAAGATGGACACATTCGATTCTTGACCTTATCACGTCCTGGCATGATAGGATAGTTCTCCCCCATCCCTCGCATGATATATTACGGTGGCGGTGGTGAATGCGACACAACTATTAGTGCATCCGTCATTAGTCTCCGTCAGGGCAACGTTTAGCAACGAATGTTAGGGCCCCAACGCTGCATAAACAACTACATTCAGTCTCCCCGGACTCTTAACGTTGTTAAGATGCATTTGTTTAACGTCAGTACGAACAAGCTGTGTTAATGTTTTTAGTTGTATTACTGGTCGAAATTTGTTATTACTCTGTTTACTTATATACATTTATTTTTTATGAATTATTTAAATAAAATTTAGCTTTCTGCACGCCTAATACGGGATTCAATCTTATCAAATCTTTTCTCCGTCAATGCAATACGCTTAGAACTTCAAGTTAGTCTCTTATCTCTTTAAGTTTACACAAAATAATGTTAATAATTTGAAAATGATATTTAAATTATTTTAGATCTGACGTACATTCCTTGTATGTCACCACATATGTCCACCGACAGTAAAGAATTATATTATGCATGAGTTGTCTCTTTGTTTTTCATTTTTACGACCACACCTCTGGACAGATTTAAATGACATTTTATATCCATTTAATTAAAAACCCGAGTTTAAACACAGATCACTTTTTCAAAAATCAATCCCCAAAAGATTATACGGGGGAAGTTTCAAAAACCTTTAAAGTAGAACTTTAACGAAACGCCGCGGGTAAATAGCTAGCTGATATATAAATTAAATATATGGTGATACGCAGTTATATACATGATGGTGGATACACGTAGCTTCTATAAGTATATTTGGTGTCTATACACTCAAGTTTGTAATAGTACATTGTCAATCTGAGGCTGAGATTGCGAAGTCTCTTCAGACCCTAACATAATAGTACCACCGACGTTAAAACCTCAGATACATAGGTCCCTGTATGCTACAGGTGTATAAGAAACTGAGACTCATGACATTACTTCTATGTGCGATATGCCAGCCTGGTACTAGGTTCAACAATTAATGTTCCTTCCTTTGTTTGTTAGTATCCTTTTTTTTAACATGTGGAAATCCATCATGGATACCCGCCACTTTCGGAGGAAGTGGCGGGTTATGTGAGACTCCTACTCACTAAAACCACACGGTGTCCTCCCCTTCGCCAGGTACCGGGGCTGTGGGGACGCATTCGCGAACTTCCACTGTCCCGGCGGCGCTGGATCCAACGATCCTCTTCTTGCAGCCCTACTCAACAGGGGGCCCTCTTAAACAGAGAGGGGTACTGAGGAGCGCCCTCCCTGGTCCGTATTGGTTTCACCGGGGCCCCTGCTCGACCCCAGTTACTCAGGCCTCCCGCCACGACAAGGCTCGGACCCTTGGGGGTCCTTTGTAGTATCTAGTCCGAGGAAAACCAACAGAACGTAACGTTTCCAATATCCTGGTTTTTTTTTATTACTGCCAACTTAGTATAATGATCCTCAGCTCACCTGAAAAAAGTTAAAAAAAATGTTACCTTGATATTTTTTTATTTTTATGGTATTAGAAGGCAAGGAAGCAGACAGATTTCCTGATGGTAAGAAATTGACGTGGCCTAAAGACACCAATGGTGGTAATGGGGCGTTGCCAACCTGAAGCCGGGATGTTAGACCTCGAGCAACAGCAAGTTTACCAGCTACTTCATCCTCCGAACCGGAACACGTAAACGGCAAGCACTGACGTTATGGTGGCAGGATTAGGTATGGCGGTGGTACCAATCCGGGCGAGTGGCTTCGAAACTCTACCACCTAGTCAGATGTCACGGAGTTAGTGACGGTAAGCTTGTGCTCACCTTTTACTAACTACCTGGGAGGAAGGGAGATGGTCTATTCTGCAAAGGAGCTCGAACCAACACGGGGAATTGCTAAGATGAAAAGTACGTATTCACTCTTTCTTATTCGACGGTAAGGTTGAAAAAATCTGGAAAAACTATCCCTCCAATCCAGATTTCTTCTTTCTACAAAATACATAATACGAAATATAAAGATCATACTGTATATGTATGAAGAGGCTGTCACATGTTGAAGGGTGTTAATTTGCTAAGAGTCAGGGTGCTCGCTAATGAAAGCGGAGACTTACAGCGCCTGCTTCCTGATCGCCGCCACGATAACCGCTCACAAGGATCTGCCAGGAAATTGATGTTTCACAACTTATACATTTCCTTATTGACGATAACAAACTTATCTGCCTAACTTTATATTGGTATTTGAAACTTCAGATACTTTTATTATAAGACGTAAAAATTACTTCCATCATTTCTTAAAAAAAGAAAAATGATATACTTTTTAATTGCAGTCATTTGAAATTCTGATACTTCTTTTATTTTGATTATTAAAAATCACTCATATTATTACTACTTTTTTTTAATTTTACAGCAAAATATACAAATTTATATTTGTTTATAATCTAATTGGTGGCTTTAGTAGTTCATAGTTTTATGGCGTATAATATTACAACAGAATTATTTTATTACTTAGAATAACAAAATCGTTCTTTTCATTCACTTAAAAAAAAATATTTTGATTGTGGTTTTGTTTTTTTAGCTTTTACAAAAGCTTTTTAACATATCTATATCTTAATATATATAATTCTCGTGCTCGTGTGTTTGTCACTGAACTCCTCCTAGACGACTGGAGCGATTTTGATGATTTTTTGTGTGTGTGAACAGATGTTCAAAAACAAAAAAAAAACAAAAAACATCATTGTATGTATATAGAGGATTCGAGAATGGTTTGGTTTTACAATTTGGTCCCCTGGAAAATGTTTTTTTCATTATTTTTTTATTTGTAAGTAGTCGTTGATTTTGGAATGTTTTACATCGGGTCCGGCAGACTGCGCTACTATCGAAGCATTAATGTCAAGCGATATGAAGTTTGCTCGGTCAGCTAGTAATATATAAAAATCAATGCCACTTAACCGTTGTAATTTTATAACTCAAGAACGGACTCACCTATCCAAACCAAATGTTTAGGTTTTGTTCGGACTATTTAGTAGATGGTTTATGTGAAGTTTGCATAAAATCGGTCGAATGGTCATTTATTACAGTTTTTGTAACAAATGAATTCAATAAATGGCGGAGCATTTTGATAAGGGATATTTTTCAGTCGAATTGAAACTTTTTGCAGATGGGAATTGAGCTGTTATATTGAAACTTTTTAAGTTGTTTTTTTGTTTTATTGTTTTTGCAATAGTTTGTTTATTCATGTTCAAAATGGAAAAACAAAAAATACTGTTTATCCAAATGTTTTGGATTAAGTTTTAAAATAGCTAGCAATTAGTAAAATATCTTTTGTTTGAATAAATGAATTTGATGATCCAATATATTTTTTCTAATATTTCAGTTTATACGTAGCGAAGCACGTACCGGGCCACTAGTTTTATTACAAAAAATATTACAAGAGTACAATCCCCAACCAATTTAACTATTTTTTTATCAAGGGTAGCATCAATAGTTTCCGATACCAGTATGTTTTTATGAATATGGAGGTGCGTGGAGACCAAGGTTGCCAACTCTCAAAAGAACTAACCTGGGAACATTTTAATAAATCGGCTAATAAGTAAATATTTGAATGGATTTTTCAAATATATAAATGGTTGCACATGAAAGAAGGAATAGATCTATATAAAAATGTCTGTCAGAACCTTCGCTATAAGTTGGTATAGGTTACGTTCGGTAAGTTACGTGTCAAAATCCATGAAATTTTTGGTCATGAAATGTATTTATATTAGTTATAAATAGAGGCGCTGTTCAAAGTTCTTATACAAATAATTTACAGAGACGGTAGCGAGTATAGTAAACTTGACAAGCCGTTAACTCGTAGTAAGGGTGCAGTTCAATTAATTCGTAATATAAGTGAACCCTGGAAATACCTAATGAGATTTTCTAGGAAGCAGAGCATTGTCCGGCTCCCCTTTCTAAAAACAATGCGACCTAACATGATGATTCGATGACAGTTCATTGTCATTAGTCAGCTTTGTTGACTATGTGCATGGTCCGTAACCTTGTGTTCATCCGATTATTGTCACTATCCGTTATTAGTCATGTGATGCTCTTACATTACAAACGCCTCGTAAGTCGAAGAGTTAAAGGTTGCAGAACTCCAACAATCGTCTTTGAAACTCAGAATCGATTTCAGACAGGAGACGGCATTTGAGTGTTTTTTTTTTATTTCTAAGTCTAGTTTTATTTTTTACGGTATTTATTCACTATTTTAATGTGTGATTGTATTTTTTTTCTATTTATTTCTGTGTCATTGGTAAACGACTAGATCATTTTTTTAGAAATTCATTTTTACATATTAATTCAGTCACTAATACGTGACTGAATTAATATGTAAAAATGAATTTCTATTCTAGTCGAAAATATTATTTTATACGAGAAAAATAATATCTTTTTTTTCATGGTCGTCACGTCACGTTATTATTAAAAACTTAGAAATACAAACAAAGAAATTTTTAAACTTGCGTATAACAACATACAAAATTAACTTCCAAAATAGACTCCGATATTTTTTGTGTATATTAATCGATATCTCCGTCATTTCTGAATCGAGTTCTAAAATTCTTTTTTATTTAAAAAGCGTACTTTCGAAGTGATCCCATTGCCACCTAGTCTGGATCTGATGACGTAATCCTAGAGAAGTCGAGGAACATACTTAATTTCTGTCTGCTTGTACATTATTATTGAAATCAAAGTCGGATTTTCACAGTTATATTGTGCTCAATTGAACTAAATTTAATGTAAATTTTGTATAATTATTATTGTACTTTACTTTTACGTAGTTTAAAATCCTTTTAGAGCTTTTATATTGCTTAAAAATATGAACGCTTAACATAACACAGAAAGGCTAATAAGGCAATATGTTTTGTTGAAAGTTATGGCTAATATAAAAGGTGAATTTCATTTGATATGTTTGATGATAAACTCGTTTGATAGCACATATAAAAATGTAGGAAATAACCTTACTATTGACGTTATCATTACAACAGAAAAAATAATTTTACCGCATGATTAGAACCCTTAGTAAATGACATAGCGAGAGACGAGGGAGAAGGTACAGAATAAAGATTCAAATCCTGTGCGAGATGTTTTTTTTATTTTTCTTAATGTGATTGACCGCCTCGATGGTCGAGTAGCTAGCGTACACGCCTAGCTACACTGACTTGGGTTCGATTCCTGACGAGGACAGGCATTTCTGTGACGAACATTTAGATGTCTGCATCTGGGGGCCTGGGTGCTTATTAAATTTATTTTGGTATGTATTTAAATATTTCTATGTAATAGTATCGTTAGCTAACACTCATAATACAAGCATTAATTTGCTTACTTTAGGGTTAGATTCAGTTTGTGGAACTTGTCCAGGGACATTCATTTAATTTTATTTACTTATTTTTCTGCAAGTAGGCTTTCATGCCAATTCTTTTGTAGTTTTCAATTGAAGCATCGACTTCAATTTCAATAAGTACGTCACCTAGATACACAATCATTAAGTATTCCATTATCAGACTTGGTGACATTGGTAACACCTCGGGAGCGCATTTAAAATAAAAAAATAATGTGACAGAGCAATCAATTTTCATACGCAAAAAAAGCAATGTTTATAGCTCAGAACAATAACTGAAGCAGTTTTTAGGCATTACTTATTTCTTTTACAGCCAGGCAGGTCTGTTAGGATCGTGAAGTTTGGCACTAGATGCTCTCTGCCAACCCCGTAACGGACTTCGCTTGAAGATGTGTATGTATGTATGTATGTACGTTTGTATGTATGAACCTACCTATTTTTACTTACTTTTATACGGATGAAACCATCAGCAGCATCTAGTATAAATTGAACCACTTAAAAAATACGACCGTTATTCTAATAGAAGGATGTTCACCCTCGCGTTATATCGGGATCGATCGCGAGAATCACTCCGCTTCGAAACTAATTTGATTTTAGCATATTAAGGGGGGTCTAGACGTAAGGAGCGCGTCTTGGGCCCACCCCGTCGCCGTAATAACGAAAATGATGTAAGGTGTGCCCTTAATATCCATCACACGCGTCCCCGTATTTGCTTATCTATGGAAACACGGAAGTATAAAAATCATCAGAGGGTTATCAGAGCTCTGTTTAGCATACACTTAAGACTATTAATTTCTTGTGTCTATAGAACTAGTAACGTACGAAGTTTCTTCATTTAGCAAAGATTAATATACTACGACTAGTTATTAGTATCTTCACGCCCATGTACCCAAAGGAGGAGGCAGAGGCACAACCATAGCACCCACGAATAGCCGAAGATACTAAGTCCCACAATGTGATAGGTGGCAAGCCTATCGCCAACCGGGCACATATCCAATCCCGGGCATTTTTTTATTAAAGTCAAACTTTTAGTACATCGTCTCAAATTTTTGGCCTGTGTGTCGCATGTCGCGTGACGGTGACG
>NJDC01001343.1:314828-333075 GCA_002245475.1 Calephelis virginiensis
TGTGATAGGTGGCAAGCCTAACGCCAACCGGGCACATATCCAATCCCGGGCATCTTTTATTAAAGTCAAACTTTTAGTACATCGTCTCAAATTTTTGGCCTGTGTGTCTCAAATTTTTGGCCTGTGTGTTGCATGTCGCGTGACGGTGATGTCAAAGCGAGGCCAATATGGCGGCGTCTATAATTTACAGTTACAGATCAAGTTTCACTTTTACCGTGGCTTCATGAAACCTCACAATCCTTTCTTATTAATCTAGTACTACTTTTTCCCCGTTTTGGTCCGGGTCTGCTTAGTAAAATAGTCCCGCCACGTGTTAACGGATCCTCCGGACCCAATAACCACGGCAAACGCGGCAATATACTCCCAACTCCCAACCCGAACACGAACTCACAACACAATAACATCACACTACACTGTCGCCGCCGGTCTCGGTGACGAAGACCTCTCTTGCTCCCGGCGCCTAACGCCGAGTGACGATCCGCCAATACTCCTCAATCAAGTCCACCTAGTTACCAGAACGCAGCACCAAGTCGAGGTACGGTCAACCGGGAAACAACCCTTGATGATGGAGTTGTAGGTAACAGTCCAATGCATTTAAATAATGATGTCTCGGGCTGAATTAACAACAAATTAGTAATTAAAAAAAAGATAAAATAGACCAGCTGCTTTTCTGCCAGACATTTAGTTAGAAACGAGCACAAGTTAAAACATTGACAACAGGACCACTGGTAGTAGAGTAATCCACCGCCTTACCTATTCCTTGCCCCATAATTACTGTGTCATGTTCCAGTCTGGAGGGTAGGGTAGCCGGTAGACTATACGATAGGCCTTCCATCCCAGCCTCAGGATAGCAACGCACCTGTAACATCTATGGTGTATATAGGCCACGGTTGTCTCAAACCTTCAGGGAGCCGTATGCTTGTTCGCTGACCTCTAAAATAAAAAAAATACTAGTTCTCATAACTAATAGTAGGATGTTGATAAAATTTTTGTGGGACCATCTCGGAATCATTAGCTATCTTTCGAAAACAATATATAAATCGCGACGTGGTACCTACTTTAAAACTGGAGTAGGTTTTTGCAGTTGTTAATTATTAAAAGACCTACGTAATGCACTAGATAGTAAACGATTGAATTGTATGTGTACCTGTTATTTTTTAGTACCAGAAGTTACGATTCTAACGTCATTACATTTCATACAAAGACAGAGGTTTCGATAATTCTGGATTAATTTAAAAAAAAACATTGTTCAAACCAAAATACCTTCGTAGAATTTTAGCGATCCGCTTTAGTAAGATGTCGGATGGCGAAGCTCGCGTGATCGTTTAATGAAAATGACGCAAGTTTACCATTCATAGCTGAGATAACAAAATGATTTATATAATAGACCGCTTCTGTGGTATTTAGAGCATCACTGGTACATGAAATAAAATCGTGTTTTGTAAAACCAGTTAAAACAGAGACACTAGCGGTGGTGTTAAAAGACGTGAATAAATACTTTATCTTTTTTTATGATACTGGAAGGCAAACAAGCAGACGGATTTCCTGATGGTAAGAAATTCATGTCGCCTAGAGACACCAAAGGTGGTAATGATGATGATTGCCAACCTGAGGCAACTGATGTTAGGCCTCGAGCAAAAGTAAGTTTACTGGCTACGTTACCCTCCGAACCGGAACACGTCAATGGCAAGCGCTGACATTATGGCGACAGGAATAGGTAAGGCGGTGGTACCAATCCGGGCGTCGCTGCGACTATGCTCGCCTTTTACGAGCTGTCTGGTACAGGAAGGCAGATGGTCTATTCTACAAAGGAGCCCGGACCAACTAATCTATCACTAAAGACCAATATTAACCTATCTAAGATAAGATATAGCTTTAGATCAGCTACCAGGCAACCACTGTTATTTTTCAATGATAGACAAAAATATCTTAACAACAGAGCTCTAGAACTCTGTTTACAGATAGGTTATTAATATAAGTCACAATTTTGTATAGAAAATGTCGACTTAATAACTGATCAAAAGATAGTTTACGTCTCTGAGTGCGCCCCTAAGAGTACTAATGATTTATTGTAATCAAATTTTCAATGAATAAATATTTGTGTAATGTTCACTATTTTTTTATAATTTAGTAATTTCGTAGTATAGGATATATCTTATACTTACTCTCAAGGTGCTGTGATTAAGATTTTCACCTTTTATACATTTACTGGCAACCCTACCCTCTAAACCGGAAAAGGATAGTGGCAACTACCGTCTCTATGGCTACTGGAACAAGTAAGGTAGTCCAACCACTCTGAGAAAAACGATAAAAGATAATTTAGTGAACTATAAACATAAAATTGAAAAAAACTATTGTCCCTGACTAAACCTACTCATATTGTAACTAGGGACCATCTCAATCACCTCAGATTTCAGACAAAAGAATCTGCATAAAAATTGGTACATCCGTATATGTGAAAATTATAACACCTCTTTTCCCGTCAGGATTTATTACAATGTTTCACTGTAATAAGGTTCGTTATACATATTTTTAGGTATATTTTTGACTTAGAGTAACAGAAAGTACTTAAAGCAACAGTTCCAACATTTTTTATCTGATCCAGTTACGCTACAAAAACCAGATTAGTCCCTGGGAACAAACTCATTTAACTTTACGAATTTCCCTGTTCAATTCTTTCATAATATTTCGCCACTTCGATTTTATTGCTTTCCGTTGTCCTCCTTTCGCAAAACATTTATTTTATTTATCAGAATTTACGGATTAAGTGAAGTGATCACGGCGCGGGATGGGACATTCATTTTAAAACTTGACTTTGTTTATTTGAATTTCTTAATCATTCGTTTATTTGAATTTCTTAATCATTTCTTTATCTGAATTTCTTATTCATACGTTTATTTGAATGATTCAGATTATTTTAATTTGATCTATTTTTAAGACTAATCTTATATATTTTTTTATAACCAGGTAAATTAATCAACAAAAATATTACTGAATTAATAAGTTTTCTAGTTATTTTTAGTATCGTTCTTTTTATTATACAAACTCCTCCAAATATGTGGCATTATTTATTATAGTTATATAGTTTATTATTATTTGTGTGGCACCTGCAAACTTCACTCTCCTTTAACCCAAAAGTTGACTGACGGAAAATATTAATAGGCATTAAGTTCGCCTACTACTACAAAAACTACAAACATACAAACTCCCCGTGTTGGTCCAGGCTCCTCTACAGACTGGACCATCTGCCTTCACGCCAAGCAGCTCGTAAGAGACGAGCATAGGCTTACCGTCAATTACTCCATGACGGATTGGTACAACAACCTTACCTATTTCTGCTGCCATCACATCAAAGCTTGCCAATGCTTGCCGTATTCCAGTTAGGATGATAAGGTAGCCGGTAAACTTTTTTCGCTCGAGGCCTAACATCCTGGCCCCAGGTTAGCAACGCACCATTACCACATTTGGCGTCTCTAGGCAGAGTGAATTTCTTACCATCAGAAAATCCGTCTGATTATTTGCCTTCCAATATCGTAAAAAAATACTCATTTTGTTTATTGTAAAATAAAGATAATTGTATGAATAAATATTTTTTTTATCAAAATGCTACTTATTTTAATTAATTACTTATTAGCAATTATATTTCATTTATTTTAACCATACAAACAATACCAGTACTACACTTACTTAAAAATTTTATTTCCAACTGTCAAATTCACTTAGGTGTTATCGCTGTCTCTTTCGTATTGCGATCATGTATTTTTTACCTGTTATCAAAATTTAAATAAATGGTTGCAAATAGTATGGACTACATTCAAACCGCAGAGCTAGTGTTAGCGGAAATAAATGAGGAGACGGAGGGTAGATAGGAACGTGCATAAATGTTGGCGGTCGCTCTTGGAACCTCTCAATCGGAAGCCGAGGTACATAAATAAGACTGGATGAAGGTGTTTTCTTATCTTCACGGATTGGCACCGGGTTTCTACTTTTTGATTGTGTATTTGTATACTTACGGTTTTCTGTTCCTCTATTCAGCTATTCCAGCTTTCTAAATCTACAACATTTGACGTAGCTACATTTTAACCCTATTCTGCACATGTAATCGTACATACAGGAATATAATTTTTGACAGTGGCAGAAGCGTATTAAAAGTGATGCCTTAAAATTAGGCAACCACAATTATTATGTAAAAAGAGAAATTCCAGCAAATGTTATAAATTTCAATTTTTTTTTCAATATTTAGAGGCAAACAAGCAGACGGATTTCCTGATGATAAGAAATTCACGCCGCCTAGAGACACCAAAGGTGGTAATGGTGCGTTACCAACCTGAGGCAGGGATGTTAAGCCTCGAGCAAAAGTAAGTTTACCGGCTACCTTACTCTCCAAACCGGAACACGTCAACGGCAAGCTCTGACCGTATGACAGCAGGAATAGGCAAGGCGATGGTACCAATCCGGGTGAGTTGCTGCAAAACTCTACCACCTAGTAGGATGACACGGTGCTAGTGACGATAAGCCTATGCTCGCCTCTTACGAGCTGCCTGGCAGGAAGACAGATGGTCTATTCTTCAAAGGAGCCCGAACCAACACGGGGGGAAACTTTCAACTCTCTCAACTTATTTTACGACGTAACGAAGCTATGTTATGGTGAAGTAAGCAAACGAAATATCTGACTCACTTAGTACTTACTAAGGGAGTACTTTTAAAGTAGGTGCTGTAAATGGTTCAGATATTTCAGTTGCTTACTACATTTTTTTGTGAATGAAGATAGCAAGGAATCTGGTAAGTGACATTTTTTATCTCAAAATATTTTCCGCGTGTGAGCTAAGTAACCTTCGCAGTTGTAGCTTCGGGCAACATCTAGTGTACTATATTTGACGTAATTGAATTTGATCTCTAAATTGGGCAGTAAAAAATTGTAAAAGTTAATTATAAGCAAAACATAATAATAAATAACAAAATAGAATAATTAAAAAAGCATCTTCCCTCCCATATCCGAAGAGGTAGGCAGAGCACAACAAAGGCACCCATGACTAGCCCAAGTCACTAAGTCCCAGAATGTGATAAGTGAAAAGCCTATCGCAACCGGGCACACATCCGATCCTAGGCAACCTTATTTGTATTAGAAAATTGTCTCACACCGCTGCGGTTCAACTAGACCACAGGAGCGATATAATAATTATATAAAATAATGTAGTAATTAAATGCAGTAAAACTACAAAAACAGACTCGCATTTCATTACCACGATTTCATTATTTTTCGAAAGGTAGCGAAGTAATTTGCGAGAAGGTCCCATATTATTGCATGTACCTCAACAACTGCGTAAAATTATACATAACTCAATAGCAATTCTCGGATCGGATCAAAATATGGGACACCTCAGAATCATGTTGTACCTTCCCAAGAAATAACCATAAAATCATTCACTTACTGGCCGAGTAATCGCGAAACAAATGTATAATGAAAACATATATGTTTTATGTTATGGACTATAGTCCAATTGAGACCATCCTTTGTTTTGGAGTAGGTTAAAAACATTAGAGCAAAAGTTATTTAAAGAGTAACAAGTCAAATAGTTTAGTCGTTTTAGTCGTAAGTCACGTCCATTTATAATTAGTTTAAATTAAAAATTTACTTTAAATTAAAAATTTAAATTAATTTAAAGTAAATTTTTGTGTTAATTTCTGATTATAACATTATGAAGGTAATTAGTCCATTAGTCATAAGTCCTTGCTTATTTATATTTTTGGGGCTTTTAAAGTAAATTTTTGTGTTAATTTCTGGCTATAGCATTACCATCATTCCATTTCTCGTAAGTCCTCGCTTATTTATATTTTTGAGGCTTTTAAAGTTAATTGTTGTGTTAATTTCTGTACCATAACATTATAAACATTTAATTAGCCCTAATTCAAGTACAGGTTCATTTATATGCGAGGCTTTTAAATTCATATAGTTTTCCATTCATTCATCAATTATTACTGAATACGTATAACTTTTCACTGTTGTACTTTTAATTTGTAAAGTAGGTAAAACCGTTTAATATGCCTAATGTTGGGGATCCGTTTATTGAACCGTAAAGCATTTGTAATCATTTAATACCCTCAGTTCTTTATCAGTAAGGGGGGTGGCTTTATCCGGGCTGAGGTCTTCCTCGTCTAGCTGTGTCTATTCTGAATTTTGTATCAAATGGATCAATTTCATGTAAAAAAATCTTGAAAGCTACTTTTGGATATGTGAATCTTGTCTCGCTATTTTCATAATCTAATTATTCAAATTATATCATGAAAATATTATATCTCATTTTATGTATAACAAATAATAATATACATTTAACTCATTAAATTGTATAAATCACATTTTAAAAAAATAAAAAAATAACCACAGGCAGGAATTGAAGCCGTAACCTTGATCTGTCATTTGATCTATTGAGGGTTCAACTCGTACGTTGAAATTTGTGATTCCTCCCTTTGAATATTTTCATATTTATTTTCCATAGCTACATAATTTTTTGTGTTTTGAAAATTTATTCCAAGCACGAGAAAAATGGAAAAATTAAAATGTTTTAATTATATATAGGATTTTGATAACTGTTACATTTTTACTTTTTACTTGCCTGGTGAAAGTCACTGTTGCCCAAAACTAATTGCCAAAAACAACTTTACATCACGATATATTTAACTAGATGTTGCCCGTGGCTACACTCGCGTTATTATATCTTATTATTTATATCTCCCACGGAAGCCCATTTCAATTTCGGGATAAAACATAGCCTATATCACTCTCCAGTTCCTATCTCCACATACAAAAATGTTGCACAAGGTTGCACTCCGGGAATGCCCGCAGAAGTGAAAACTTAAATATTAACTTTGGTACATTCTTGATACTATATATTGGTTAAGAAATAATTTGTGTACGAATTGCTTTTATTATCAACTAGCTGTAACTTCGTTCAACCCGTCCAATTTGTATGGGGAAAAATAAAGTATTGCTTTTCCCATTTTCCCTGTAATTTTCCCGGTTTTTCTCTTCATAAGAACATTTTTCTGATGATAGCTAACACAACAAAAAAAATAGCCAAAAATCGGTTCAGCCGTTCGGAAGTTATGAACTTACCAACACATTCAGCAATTCATTTTTATATTAAAAGATGTAAAATACAATATTCATTTAATCGATTTTGTTCGAAGACAAAAAATGTACATTGTGCTTAACGTAGAATCTTCAGGCCGTCTCAAATCGAGGTTGCAGGCCGAGCTATGTATTTGTTTGCAGTCATACAAATGCGGTGACAACATACAGTAGTTTTACTCTTTATATATCTAACGAATTTTCGATCAGGTCACGTGTCCTGACGTGAGTTTAACATATTTACCTATCACAAAAAGTGCACAATGACGCTAAATAAATGTTCACTTAAAAAACTATGGCATAACATTATGCGTCAAACAAACAAATTTTCGTACTAAAATAACTATGGATTGTTTCCTTTAAGTAAAATAAATTGAAAAGTAACATTTTCCCAAATGAAACGTCACAGTACAAACTAAGCCAGGCTCAATAATGAGATCATTTGCTTATCAGTTTGACCATTACCGAAAATCGAACGGTACATTACGTACCGTCCGATACTGGGAGGTTATAAAAACATCTTATCAAGTCTCCACCGTCCCCAGACCCCGATTGCAATATTTACTTTAAAATGTCATAAATTGTAGCCATTTACAAAAATAAAAACGCTCCGTTTCTTATCATCTTCGATTTTAAATAACGGTTCGAGTTGGTTCGTCTTGAGTTCGCTTTGTCCTCCGTTCCCCTTTTTCCGGGTAAAAAATTTTGCTCGGCAATTTGGGTGCGGGTAGATAATAAAAGGGCTCTAAATACTTCGATCGCACTGTAATGAAAATTTTAAATTTCTCCATTTTGATATCAGTATATTTTGCAACTTGCCAATATCAACAACCTAGATATAGTTATAGTTATTTGAGATTATAAATAAGGCCTTTTTATTAGTTAGAAAAAAGAAAATATTTATTTGCGGAATATGAGTGTTACAAAGATGTTACAAAATTGTTTAAGCGTTCAAACATATTCTACCAACTTGCGATGTGCAAATATTTGAATAGGTTTTAATCAAATTAGTAATTTTAATTATTTATTTACTATTTACACAATGATTTTTATGTTGATTACATGATTATTTATTAATACAAATAATTTTTAGAATGTAAATTAATTTATCTCTATCTACGGTTCCAAACCTAGCCAGGAGAAGAAACGGCAAAACAAACTCCTCGGCAACCAATCATATTAGATATACTTTATTATTTATTCTTGTCTGTAAGAAAATATTTTTTCTGTTTTCTCTAAAAGTGAGTTGAATACCTTACATAGTAACATACTCGTATCTATATTAGGCCTATATCTGATTATAGATAGGTTATTCAAATTGACTATTATATACATTAATAAGCAAGCGGGGGTACCAAGGTCATCGAAGAATATAAATTTTGCTTTAGTGACTTTTTTACATTTAATACTATCTATATTACAATCCCACCATTTCGCTAATTATTTCTTAAAGATAATTAATAAACTAAGTTAAATGGATATAAATTTATTTTTTTTCTTTATGAATGCTATTTCTATTTAGTATTTTCATATATTGTGTAAGTCTAGCCTCTCTGTTTGTATAAATCGACTCTGTGGTCTAGCGGTCCGGCTTCGGTCTTGACTTCTTGAAGTCCCGGGTTCGATCCCCGGGTTGGGCAACAAAAAAATAGAAAATGTGTATTTTCAATTTTCTTATAAAAATATCCTCGCCCGGGATTGAATATATGCTTGGTCGATGATAGGCTGGCCACCTATCACAATATAGGACTTAGTGTCTCCGGCTAGTGGCGGGTGCCTTTGTTGTGCCTCTGCCTACCTCTTTACTTATACTTTTTATCGGTTTCCACAACGCTGACATTTTGAGAGTATATTTTATCAATGGTTTGAAAAGTTTATGTTAACTGCCAACCTAATCTGTCGGTTACAAATGTGTGCCAAACAAATATCATAGCACTAACAGCTACTGAACCATCCGCTTAACCCGCTTGCTACAAAGCTAGGAACACTTTAAATATCATATAGGTAATATCAGTCCACCATGAAAGTTTCGTTCTCGGAGGCATCTTCCTATTACATCATAAATAGTATATCTAATAGGATAAAATACTTGTAGTATTGTATCTATTCTAAATCACAATGAAGCGAGCGAAAATCGTAAAAATGTTTAATTAAAGAGTAAAAATATAATGAAAAAGTAAGTGTTAAATGTTTTCTTGCAAACATAAATAATTAAAGTGTTTTCAATAAATATCAACTCATATAGTTAAAGAAGTAATGGTTGCCCGAGAATTGCCGAAGAGATTGTTATATCGTTTCTTCTCCTGACTTGGGTTGGAAACGGTGATAGTTTAAAGTAGATACGATTGAAATTAATCTATCTTTAGCTAATAAATAGTTAATAAGTAGTTAGTTTAGTTTCTAATAAATAATGAAGCTTGTAATAAAAAAATAAGGCTTTTAACTCAAATATTAAAAATAATTAATTGGTTGAAATAATTAATGTGTTGGTATTCTTTAATATTTTTGTAACAATTAACACACATATTCCGAAAATCAATAAATTTCTTTTCATTTTTAAAAATCATCATAATATTCATGTAGCACAGACTAAAACTCATCCATATTTTTAAAATACAAATGAAATATTGAAAACTATACGGAAGCTTCTGCTAGCCAGCACTTGACCTACTTTTGTGTGATGGGAGTAAATCGAAAATCGATATCACGGCAACGACCTCTCTTGCCGTTATGCCAACTCACGCGCTCATACGACAATAAAACCTCTATCACTATGCTATTAAATCAAAAAGGATAGAAAAATAACAAATATAATATAGGAATGTGCAGCAGTTATTGTTTTCTAGCTTTGCGGATGAACTTCTACTCGTTCAGTTTGTGTGGGAAAATTTTAAATTGTGTTTTTCCTAATTTTCTCACAGTTTTTTTAAAGAATGTAGAAAATTTAGGGTAGCGTGTATGTTATAATGCCACGTCATAAAAAAATTGCGGTGGTTCTACCCTTATCACTTAGGGGGATCAAACATAGATAGCAACCAATGCTGAGACCTACCGTATGTGTATACAAATTTCGGTTCGGTTGGAGGAGTATGGTGTCAAATATTGTTATAAGAAAATTTTATGTATATAAGTACCCAGTTTACTAGCTATTTACGCACGATTTCGTCAGCGAAGAATAGATTTTCATTCAAACTTTCATACTTCATTTTTCTTTTGTGAATCGATTAAAAATGTTGCTTATTTTTTAACTGAGGTCTTAAACTACCTATATATATATGTATTTTAAATCTCATCAAAGTTTGGTTAAGCAGTGAAAGCGTAACAGACAGACTTTCACATGTATAATTGTATGGAAATATGGATATCGAGATGTCGAAGAATATAATATTTGGATGCAATATTTAATATTTGTAATACTATTTGGATGTTACGAAACACACGCCGCTTAGAGACTCCAGACAATGATGGTGATGGCATTCCCAACTTGAGGCTAGAAAGCCTATAGTGTTATTAAGTTTAGTTACCAGCTACCCTATATACCTTTATGTTATGTATCCTAAGAAAGTTCACCTCGTCCACGTCAGCTTTCTAATAAAAAGTCGGCATCGGAATTGGTCCCACCGTGTACCTCACGTACACACAACAACACACACAGACACACACACACACACACACACACACACACACACACACACACACACTCAGACACGTTAAACTTATGGCACCCGTCGGGGGTAAGTTAGAAAAAGAAATCGTTAGTAAACGCATATTCCCGCGAGAACGCACAATATATCGTAGTACCATAGATATAGAAGAACGTCGAGTTTTTCAGACGTCGCGCATCGTCGGTTATTCCCCTCAGGCACGTGGTCGCTAATTACTCAGCTGAGACAATCCAAACTAAATGAGAGTTTTCCATTACGTTATTGTAACTAAATTATACTTGTACATGTACATCACACACATCAATGAATTGTGACACTTGAAATCGATCTTTAACCGTCGACTCCGCTTACGCAGTAATAAACAATTTTTACGTTTAAAATTTTATCTTAGCTTTTACTAGATCGATTTTCAAAATGGCTTTTTTCATCGCATTTCTATTGCTTCAAATTGTTATTAGATTAGAATGTATATGTAACGAAAGGTAGTTTAATTAAATATTTCAAAAATTTTGCTCTTCTACATGTGACTCTATATTTAGGTATAATATGCAAGCTGTAACTGCGAACTTTATTCCACCCTTTTGTATGGGAAAAATTAAAATGTTTTTTTCCTGCTTCCAAGCTACCTCCCAATCAATTTTTAGCAAAATCGCTTCAGCCGTTCCTGAGTAAGAAATAATGTTACTAACACGACTTTCTTTTTATATAGTTTTGATTAGCTATATATAAAATGACACTATTCATCGTTGGCACTGCTACTGTTCCACATCCGTTTAATAATAATATATTACCGGTACCTCTTATTACAACATCGTCAAGGATGTTATAATTACAATATTTGTTGAATCAAAAAACAATACATAAACATTTAAAACTTTGAAAACAAACACACCACTACATTTAAAATTAATTTGAATTACATAAATGTGGAACAGAATAAGTGTCTTTTGGAAATGTTATTTATAGAGATTACATCACACAAAGACTAAACAACATTTGACATTACAACTAGTTACATAAAATAAAGATGTTCATGAAAATCATACATACATCAAGCCATAGAGTTTCATAAAAATCATACAATATTGTCATTATTTTTCTCGTATTAGTCCGAGCTCCTTTGTAAAATATACGAGTACCATCTGCCTTTAAAAAAAATAAGAGAGGAAAGTTGTTGTTTCCCGATCGAGAATAAAAAATGAGTTTTTATCAAAAATTGACTGTTCTAACTTTTGACAAGAAATAACATGGATTTTTTGTGAAGAATTTTGGTAAATTTGAGATCAATTGAATCTCAGGTTTTTATTTGGACTCCCTCAAGTATAGTCATAGTATTTATATTTACAATAATTAATACAGTAGGTACGTACGTACGAGTTTGGCACACATATAAGATCACACTCACATACCTCGAACTCGTAAAATAATTTAAAAATATTATCCCCGGAGAGGGATAAGTCCCACAAAGTTATAAGTGGAAAGTCTATCGCCAATCGGACACATATCCAATCCTGGGCAACGTTATTTTTATTAGAAAACTAGGCGATCTGGCAAACTTCGTATCGTTTAGCATTGACAGCTACTAACAGTCTGTATGGAAAAAATAAGATGTTGTTTTTGCTATTTTCCCCGCAAGTTTCCCAGTTTTTCTCTTCATATGAACCTTCTCCTGACAATAGTCAACACAACAAAAAATTTTAGCAAAATTGGTCCATCCGTTCAGGCGTGTTGAAATGACCATGCGAAATAGGGATTTATTTTTGTATACAGGTATACATTAGATTCATAAAACATAGTTTTTTTAACACAAAAAACTATTTTTTATCAATCTTAACAGCCCGACCCATAAGATCGAACAAGTGAATGAATTTTAACCCAAATCCGAAGCGTTAGATCACAGAGGCGATCGTAAAAGGCGAAGCGAGAGTAAAGTAATAAACATTACAAAAAACTAGTTGTATGAACATGCTAAAATTAATTTCACAATTATTTTAACTGCCAAATAACTGGAATTAAATATCAAAATGACATCACTTCCAAACGAACTACGAGCAAAACGAGCATATTACTCTACAAAATTAGCACAAGCACATTGAAATTGTTCAAATTGGAGAATTATTTACAAGCCGCTGTCGCACATGTTATACAAACCCGAGAACTTCTCCACGCGTATTTGAATTTCTGTATGAAGTAGAAATACGGCTTTGTACGAGTAAAATTCTACTTTCTCCGCTGGCTTGCGGGGTGGGGTTCACTAATGACCGCGCGGGGGGAGCTACCTATAGGTACCTATACACGCCTCGACAACCACACTTTATATTACAGCCGACTCACACTCTGACAATACACACAGATAGGACAAGCTTGTTTTTATTACATCACTATTTTCCTTTCCAAGAACGGAGCTTTGAATATTAATAAAACAAAACATACGTTGGTTTCAAGTTTACAAATTTAACGTTAACGCTGGTCGAGGAGTTAGCGTACACGCTGCGAGGTTCAGGTTCGATTCCAGATGTGGACAGGCATTTATATGATGAACATCTATTAGTATTTCCGAGTCTGGGTGTTTATTAAATGTATTCCATTAACTCTTTACTTATTTCTTTGTATAAGTGTCGTTGATTAATATCCCGGTTAAAGGATAGCGACGCATCTATAATAGCATCTACGGGCCATGGTTATCCTTACCATGAGAACTTTTACTTTTTGAATTACTATTTTTTTTATTTATTTATTTACCCTTGATGTACACTCAAAGTATATACAGTATTATTAAGTAATCTTATTTACATTGGCGCGTTTATATCGTTGGGACTTGGGAGATATCTTCCAGCAAAACCTGTCCAGAAACCGTGTTGTAGAAATGTTGTTACTTGTATATAAGCGGACTTCTTGTATATAAGAGTTCAACACAGTTTTACGTATCACTTATATTATCAAATAAATAAAAAAGGCAAATATGTCATTAAATGAAAATTTGTATTTCATGTGTAGGCAATATGTACATATATTTGGTGCGTTTACCAGTTGCGGTTAAACCTACACAGTAACAGCTATATACAGCTTGAATTGTAAGAAGGTTTAACAATAGCTTTGATAAACTACAGCACCCAGTTTCAGTCACAGCAGGTTCGGAGAAACCAAACGACATTTAGCTATTATGAAATACTTGTTACAAAACAGGTGTCATATAATTTATTCTTTATAGCTAATTTTTCTTAAAGTCGAGGGTCATTTAAAACATACTTTTAAAAGCTGGGAGTCATATCATACATTCTTTTAAAATCGCATTTATCATAAACATATCCATTGATCGATATGACAGAAAGTAGTCTTTCATTTGGCCTAACACCCTGGCCACAAGACAGTGCGCACCTATAACATCTGTGGTGCATACAGGCAACGGTTTCCTGTCACAAGAGCAATCGCTCACACTGAGGCTTTCAACGTTGACGGAATCAGTAGGGTTACTCTTAAATCTTGATTCATGCAAATTTTGAAATTGGAATTAAGTATGACATTTTAGGTGCTCTTCAACACAATCCTGGCGAATTATTAACTTTTGGTTCATAGCAAAGAATAAAATATTTTGTCGGATTCGTTGAATTTATTTGTAACGAAATGTTAATAAACCTCTAGTACTGTGTTTAAAAAGTACCTGAAATGACATATACGATTCCAATTTCCAATTCGCGTGTTATCAAAATTCAAGAGGAACCCTACAGGATGATATAAGACAATCTAAAATAAATATGGTGAAGGGATATAACATAATTATAATAAACGTATACTAGTAGAATGATCAAGTAATTCTTATTCTTAGATTGACCACCTCGTTGGTCGAGGGGTACAGATACACTCCTAATTCCATCGACTAAGTGCGACGCTCGGGTTCAATTCCTGACGGGGGCAGGCAATTTTGTGATAAACAACTAGATGTCCGTATTTCCAGGTCAGGGGCTTATTGTATTTGTCCCAATATATATTTAAGTATATACATATTTACATAATGTAATACCTATAACACAAATGTATAATTTGCTTACTTTGAGGTTAGATCAATTTTATTTGTTTGAAAGTAGAGTTTTCCAGATTATCACCTATGCCTTACCTTTTCTTCTAGTTAGTACACATATTTTGTATTTTTTGGCAGTTATCGCCTGTGTGGTCTTGCAATCCAAGTGTTGGACTTGACTTCATGAGGTCTCGGGTTCGAATCCCGGGTCGGGCAACAAAAAGAAAATGTGGTATTTCCAATTTTCTAATTTAAAAAAATGTTGCTCGGGATTGGATATGTGCCCGGTTGGCAATAGGCTTGCCACCTATCACATTGTGGGACTTAGTGTCTTCGGCTAGTCGTGGGTGCCCTGGTTGTGCCTCTGCCTACGGTTTCAGGGATATGGGCGTGAAGATACTTTAATGTCTTAAAAAAAACGTCACTTGAATTGCAAAATCGTTTACAGTTGAATTATAAATCCACAACAATATTATAAATGTGAAAGTCTGTTTGTTTATTTAATTACGTATTAATTTGTTTAAATTGCAATTTATTTAAAAACTACCCTTTAACAAAAAGTGTTCCTTTCCATCTTGAATGTGCTTGGGCTTTACACTTTTTACTCTTTTTACATTTTATACTTATATTTTTAAATTGGTTGACCTAATCTAAATTTAGGCGAAATGATTAATTATGTGTAACAACTAATAATAACAACTCTATATAGATATCTTCAAAATACATTCGGATTTCCGAGGTTTGACGAATATAGCCGAAGCGTATAATTTATATAGTACTACCTCAAAAGTATCATAGTAAATAATATATTTTGGCATCATATTATAATGCAGAACCATGATTGTGTATGCGTTGCATCTGAATACCAAATGCACATTCAAACTGGTATAATGTAAATGGTAGCTCTATAAAATAAGCTGGAAGGATGCGAAAATCTACATAATTTCTTAAGACGCAGGATAAGTATCGCACTTTTCCCGTGCTTTTTATAAATTGATTACAAAACTAGCCGACCCAGCGAACTTCGTATCGCTTGACATTAACAGATACTAAAAATTTGTATGGATTAAAGCGTTATTTTTCTTTTCATAACAACCATCTCCTGACAATAACTTACACAAAAAAAAAGAATTGGCATAATTGGTCTATACGTTCAGGTGTGACGCGATGACATTGCAAAACGGGGATTCATTTATATGTATATAGATGCAGAAATAGCAAATTTAAAAGATGATTTCTCCACAGACCTTTTATTTATTTATGCCAAAAAATATTTTGTCTACGTCCACCTAAAGAATCATACATGTTCAAATTCGATGAGGGAGATTGTTTAGTATTCAATTGTTAAGTTTTAATTAGAAGCAATTCTAAAGCTTATAGTTTCTACCGCATATGTTATACCGCAAGTACCTATTGACACATCGTGATTAAGATGTAGAAAATTTAATAGAATTGTTTCACTTAGGACTAATTAAATAAAACCATGTCAGAGATATCTGCAAGTCACGTTTGGGTGTGCATGTGCTGCCGAAAGGCGTTGTTGGACCAAAACTGTCGAGTCATAAACCCCGTGTCAAATCTCAATAGACACTGGTGTTTAGCACGTGTACCCAATTTCACATACCGGCTTTATCCTGTGACTCTTCTTGCTCTGATTATCGTAGTCGGGATGTGATGACCTCATCGCTAGTGGGTTCTTCTTAAATGAAAGATCAGGGACAAGTATACGGCTCTCCTGGTGGTAAGAAATAACCAAAGCCTATATGTACCACAGATGTTACAGGTGCGTCGCTTTCTTATGGGCAGTATGTTTGGTGACTAGGATTTCTCTTGTGCAGTTAATCATAAATCTAAGTAGAAGCTCGCCTGGGTTGTTCATGGCTGCTACCGTGATTTCGGTGCTAATGATTGGGCAGAAAACGCAACGGACGAATTCTAGTTTTTAAGCCCAAAGTTAGTAAATTATATTTTTGTGTTATTGGTATTTCACAAAACTAAATATACTTACATTAAAATGTATCTATACTTAGATACCGAAATAATACCTAAATGAATTTGACAGCTGTCAAAGTTACATAAATTGTTGGACGAAGTAAAGTATGGATAGTAGCTTCGTTTCCTTTATAGCATCAGTACAGTTACAGCAAAGAGTATCCCGAGAAAAACCAAGTAAATGTGCGACAAATGCAGAGTATCCGTTCGCACGACGTGCCCAGTGATTACCGACGACGATTGGTTACGACGGACGCACAGACAGGCCCTTGATTAGCGCACCGCCACTCGGGTACATTACATACATTTATTATTGTATTGTAACATGTAATTTAAGACTATGTAAAATCGCCTTGGGCAAAAAGCGAGTTAAAGTACATGTTGGTAAGGGTACAACGAATCGCTTGGGTATAACTAATGGTTGTAGGTAACTTTATATATTTTTTATTTTGAAGGATGTTGTCAACTTTGCATTGATAAAGTTTATTAACCGACTTAGGTGAATGCGTTTAATTTGGCTGCGTTTATTTATAAGTTGTAATGCTTTATAGGGTAAATAAATTTTCTAAATTTTGTTTTTTTTTTTTATTTTCTACTTTAAGACATAAATCGTTTACCTTAACGCGTAAATATGTGACACTTGAGTTATGCTTAATGATATTTAATATTAGACGATATAACATACGTGAGAAATGTGATGGTTAAAATGAAAAAAAAACATAAACATGAACATAAAATATTTATTCCCTTTTTAAAGACATATGTTACTGTAGTTTAGAGTAGAATTTAAAAGCTACCATCATTTTATGCATTATACTATTTCTCATACTCGTATATAATTTCCTGGCTCTCTGTCAAAGACTGCCATTTTTGTCATATGTTTTCATATATTGTACACCTATATGGTTATATTCGTATTTTTTAAAAATATAAACACCTTATTACTTTAAATTAAAACCCTTATTAACAATAATATCCCATAAGCCTTGAGATAACTTTAACATTACGATAAAATACTTTGAATGTTTTAAATTATGCACCTGAAGTTTAAAACTTAAAAACTTTTATTGATTTCTCAAAGAATAATAAATCAAAACACAGCATAGAATTAGTGTCGGAAAATATTTAGATTTTTGAATATTTTACATACGATATCCAAATTGTTATTGGAGTAACGCATCATCCATCAGCCCTGCGTCATAGGGGTGAAGCACGTTGGAGAGTGAGACAGCTATATCACTTTAGTATTAGCTAGAAAGGAACGAAACGTGAAATTCAAGAATTTGCATAATCTGCTTGGGTACTTTATCATAGAACCACGTGTCAGTGACTAGTGCAGTCCCGGATTACGAGGCCGAATTAAATCGGTACATTCGAGAACGCTTTTGCCAGTCATGGACTTTGCTAAACTTTTTCTTGTTTTAAGGGTGCCATATTTTTTTT
>NJDC01001343.1:333450-346712 GCA_002245475.1 Calephelis virginiensis
CTATGCATACTACTTATTGCTAAATACGTAAACGGTAAAAAGCTGTGAATTTTGGAAAGTTAATTTATATGTGAATCTTTGTATTGAAGCTACTCCAGAAACACATAATTAAGACTTCCAACGGAACGCTTCTACGCCCGAAACTTTTTTTTTTCATTTGTTTTTTTTCTACAAAATGAGGTAATATAACCTATAGAAATATAAACTAGGTACTGAATCAATTTCAATTTAGCTTTCATTCATGATAGTAAAGCCCGCCCCTTTCTAAATCTAAGTCGTGCTTCATAAAAATTACTTAATTACACTTACTGAGTTACTCTGGAATCTCGATATCATGCGAATAGGAAATTGGAATCGTACCTACTCGTATATGTCATTTTAGGTACTTTTGAATATAGTACTACCGAATTATTAACATTTCGTGACAAGTAAATGAAACTAATCCTATAAAATAATTTAATGTTTACTATTATCTAAATGTTAATAATTCGCTAGTATTGTGTTCAAGAGTATCTAAAATGACATACTCGATTCCAATTTCTAATACAACATGAATCGAGCTTCAAGAGTAACCCTAAAGTACTTAAATTTGAGATTTGTGTGTTCAATTTGAGATCACATTATGGGACTTAGTATCTTCGGCTAGTCGTGGGTACACTGGTTGTGCCTCTGCCTACCTCTTCGGTGATATGGGCGTGAAGATACTTACTTACTTATTTATTTGTGTGTTCTGACAAACATTCTTCAATTTAACATGGTTAATACGTAAGTAGGTACAACAAAACTGCACGCCACAAAATCGAACTCGGACTTTTCACAGGAACAGAGACTTCACTTGTAACGACCACCAGAGGCCAATTTCAATACAATATCTACGGAAATAGTATCGCACCAATATTATAAATGCGGAAGTTTGTGCAAATGCATGGACGTTAATTACTGTTTCACTCACAAACTGCTGAACGGATTTAAATTAAACTTTACATTAATGTAGTTTATACATCAGAATAGCATGTAGGCTACAATTTATTAAAAAAATATATGTAAAGGTGCGAGTCGAAGCTAGTTACACTATGTTTTAGTGACCAGGCATCCACTGCTGTTTTTCAATAACATTAAAGAGTATCTCCACACCCATATCCCAGAAGTGTTAGTGTTAGGAACAGGGCACATATTATTATTAGCTTTGAATCCGAGTTCAAACATTTGTAATATTTTATTAAAATAAAACAGTTAATAATAAAACAGTTTATGAAAGGAGACGATAGCATGAAAATCATAACTATTGTCTATTACTAACTTCTAATCATAAGCCACGGGCAAATAGCTAGTATTTGATATTTCAGTATATTATCTACTAACATATTACTACAAATTAATAGAACTAGCGGTCGTCCATTGGCCGAAATTTGCCATTATAAATTTTAACATCTTGTTGATAAGAACGCCATCTTTATTTCTCAAGACCTACTACTTTGTTTCTAAACTGTATGATTATAGTTTGTGCGCCATCTGTGATATTTTATCGTTATCATCAATGTATGTGTTTGTGTGTGTCAAATGCATGGTAGTACGTGTAATGTTTTGTTTTTTGCATTAATGCACTTTATAAACATTATCATTAAAAAGTATTAGCGTTCTGCACTTCTCCTACACATAAACTAAAAGTGGACCAAATTTCATACTCCTCCATCAACGCAATTTTCGTAAAAAGGGTCCAAAGTTTTTGCTTCACGTATTAATGTATAGATTAAATATCCCTGGCGTATAAAATTAGATAAGTCTTCCACACCTTACGACTACAATAGTCCGAGTCTTATATCAAATGATAAATATTAGGCTGCCAGTCAAGTTCGTCCAAAAAACGCTTAACATGTCCCGCTACAAAAGGAAAAAGCCAGCGTCTTCCGTTCGGCCGGAGCCAAAGAAAAAATCTTCGCGAGGGATCCAAACCTCCATTTATCATATTCCATATTCATTTATTCGTCAAGTTCTGGATTCATTTATTCGTCATGTCTTGATTTCGTCTCATTTATTATTAAAAATGAACTGTCCGGAACAGAGGCTTGGTACAACGGCCTGGGGCTACTGATTCAATCTTAGAATAATTTTATGCTAAATTAGGTCAAAGTCCAGAAGTGCCGTTTCGATTATGAATGCTTTGCAAAAAATCGATTTAAATTAAAGGATTCGAAACGGGAAAAAGTAATAACTTATAATAGATAATAATCTATACATCGATATATATAAAGATGAATTCCCATTTCGCGTGGCCATCACAGCACGCTTGAACGCATGGACCAATTTTGCTAATTCTTTTTTTAATATATTGTTTACTGTCAAAAGGATCATATGAAGAGAAAAACCTGGAAAATTGCAGGTAAAATGGGAAAACAATGCTTTACTCTATTTATATTACACTAGCGGCCCGCCCCGGTTTCGCGCGTTTATGAAACATACATATAAACCTTTCTCTTCAATCACTTTTATCTATTAAAAAAACCGCATCAAAATACGTTACGCAGTTTTAAAGATTTAAGCATACAAAGGGACATAGGTACCGAGGAAGCGACTTTGTTTTAAATGCTTTGTAGTGATTATCAGGAGCTGTTAATATCAAGTGATACGGAGTTCGCCAGGTCGGTTAGTAATTTATAAAGTTGATTATTTTTTATCTCGGGACTTCGTTCACATAGATTTTCACACAAACTTTCATCCTCTGTTTTACTTCGCAAAGGTTTAAATTTACAAAAGTCTTTTGTTGGAAATCAAGGGTTTGTCTGTTTGTTGATAGATATTTGTCAGTTTGTCATTTTGACCATTTCCGTATTTTTTAAAAAAGTTAGGAATTTTGAAATAAAGTTCTATTTTCAAACTGACCTCGAGAAGAAGCAGGTGGGTATGCTTTTATGTTCGAACACAAATTATACAGATAAAATTATGTACAATATGTACGTTCGACTCCTATATAGATTACAATGAATGTTAATCGATTTCTCTGTTATTTCTTAACTGATTTTATTTTTTATAAGAGCATGCTTCCGATGTTGTCACTGTTAATGTGACTCCATTGTCACTAAGTCTGATAAGGGAAATAAACTTTATTTAACTAAAATGACTTACAATACTTACAATACGTGATACGAGCAAATAATAGTGAATCGTCGCAAAAATTTGTCAAATAGCCAAAATATTATTGACAACTCAATTAAAATTGAAGTAATTTTTTTGTAGTTTTACTGCGCTTTAATTGTAAAGGAATAATTTAAAGATAAAGAAGGTAGATTTTCTTATAGTTTTCTTATAGTTCAATCACCAAACGTAGTAATGATATAATGGTGCGTTGCCAACATGAAACAACCTTCAAGCGTACCAAAGTCCAACCGTCAAGCCTCTTGCGTAAGTAAATTTACCGGCGACCCTACTCCCCAAACCGGAACATGACAATGGTGAGCGCTTACGCAAAAATAGTTAAGATGATAATAACCATCCGGGTATGTCGTTGTCCTTTCATTACCTGATCGGCGCAATGTGAACAATGTTTGTGATTGACGTTTTTTTATTGAATCACATTTTGACGATGGCACTATCACACACCTATACTTTTGGGTATGTTTTGTCACATAATATACAAAATATATAAAATATACAACTTACAGCAAAACTTCTAAAACCAAGTAAAAGATGGTACCAACCTGGACGGGTTAACTAGTACAGTCACGGTGCTAGTGATACAAAATCGATGCTTATTTTTTAAAATGATACTTTCAATATCTGTAAAATTTGCTGTAGTACAATGTATAAATGTTCCCTGAAAATCATCCCTTCCGGAATGAACTACTTGAACAAGTTGATCATGGGGTCAGTGGGTACCTTTATCAAGATCCCGACCCTCGGCCCTGCTGACCCACCGCTTGAAGATTGATAGCCAAACCACACATTGCTATCAGACGCGCAGTAACTACGTGAACTCTACGTGAAAACGTGCCATTTATAGGGCAAAGCAACTGTTTTAAATGCGAATGTATGTTTGTTTGTTACATTTTCACGAGAAAACTTTCTTAGCATATTCTTGGAGGTTTTAAAAGTTACTTCTGATACTTTTGTGCTTTTGTAGCCGCGGGTAAAAACTAGAATCATACAATTATACGTATTAAAACTGCACAAAGACGACTTAATTTTTTAACCGAGTTCGAAAAAACGAGGAGGTTCTCAGTTCGGCCGGTACTTTTTTTATGTATGTACACCGATTTTTCCGATGATTCTGAACCGATTTACGTAATTCTTTTTTTGTTTGTTGCAAAATAGCTTCGGATTGGTCCCATAAAAATTTGATTCAGGTAGGCCCATTAGTTTTTATTTTATCAGCATTTTCCAACTACTTTCACCTAACACGATGTTTATTTTTATGAAAATAAATCATATCACCAATAAACTAAAAAGCATTAAATAAAAATAACCACGTTTATAAAATCTGACTTCAAAACTAAAAAGTAAAAAATAATGAAGATTAAATAATAATTATATATCTACTACCTCTTATTTATATGTGCTATTTTTACTAATAGTGTTGAAGTCGGGACCAAGCCTTAAACTAATAATTATAAGTAAGTATTTAATCTTCATTATTTGTTACTTTTTAGTTTTGAAGTTGGTTTTTATAAACGTAGTTATTTTCATACAAAACAATATTGGAACTATTTGACAAAGTTTTTTTAAAGATTTTCTCCTATTAGCAACTTCGTATTTTTATTTATAAATTTTATTCCCGTCGCTTTGAAGTCAGTTATCGTCATATGTTTTCATTATGTTCAAGTAAAAAACTAAAGTCGTTGCCCTTCTTTTGAGTCGACGTAGTGTATCGGAATTTCCGCAGTTTTTTATATCGTACACTAAAATCAAGGTTATATCATACATCTCCAAAGTTCAGAAAGAAATATAACATTATTATGAGTCGGGGTTCGAATGGATATATGTGATCCATTTGTAGGCAATCTCGACAATAAAACGTCGGTCTTTGTGTTCGCTGTCGACGAGTCGTAATTTTGCCGTTTCGCCGACATAACAAATGATCACATTATCGATATCCAGGCTCGCTACCGTGAAACATACGTCACTATCTCACCTATACTGTCTCAACATTAGAAATTAAGACGCATAATGTTATTTTGATAGTATCAGAGTATTATATTGTATCACATTTATACAATGCAATACTTAATTTGATAGCGTACACGCTTAACTGCACTAAACAACTACGAGGCCCGGGTTCAATTCCCGACGGGGGCAGTGATTTGTGTGATGAATATTTAAATGCCTGCATTTTCGGGTCTGGATGTTTATTAGATTTACATTGTTATCACTGTAGGTATTTCTATGTACTAGTGTCGTTGACTAACTAAATGTAATTTAAGTATGATAAATAAATGACTAAATATGTAATTTGCTTATTGTAATATGCCTTGGGGCTAGATTCAATTTGTGTAACTCATTCTGGAATACTTATCTATTTATCAATTGATACTTCAATCCATTGGGGTCAGTAATATTTCAGAATAGATAGCCAATACACAGACATCTATTACCTACTACTATTGTCAATTATCGAGATCTATAAAAAATAAACGTTCGTCCTTGTGGTGGTTTTCGTCGAGTAGTAATTCCGCAGTTTCGCCAACATAACAAATGATCACATTATCGATACCCATGCCAGCTATCCCGTAACACATACGTCACTATCTCACCTACCCATACTGTCTGTGGATTTGAAATTGATGATGGGAACGATCTTTGTTTCACTTTTAATTGCTATCCAATGACCTAAGAGCTTAAGTATATCTTTTATAAAGATATAATTATATGAAACTGTGTTTAAGAGTTTCTTTTAATTACATCAATTTCTTAATAATATGCTAATCTGTTATTAAATAAAAAAAACTTAAACTAAATAAATCAAGTAAGCAAGTGGTCGTGAAGATGACCATATCGCCAAAGAGTTTAACAGAGGTACAACCAGGTAATCCACTATTACCCGAAAGTACTTCAGCACACTATGTGATATAAACCTATAGCCAACCGGGCACATATCCGATCCCGGGCAAGGTAAGCTTTTACTAGAAAATTGAAATTTTAATTTTGTTGCCTTTAAGTCAATTCCAACACCGAACCGCTGGGCCACAGAGACGACTAAATTGTTTATGATCGACCAAAAATACTTTAGTAATAAAGGTGATGATGTTGGTCATCATGGATATACCGCAATGTAACACTGAGCTGCTGAATATTAAAATATTCTGGCCTACACCAGGTATAATCCATTCACCATGACGGTGATGGGGTCGTTACTTCCCGACTGTTACACCTACAAATAATTCAGCGTAACAAACATTTCACGGCGCTTTATCTCTACTTGGACCGAAAAAACTAGCATGGAATCATGATAGGCAGCCAGGGCCCGCCCCAAGCTTCGGCACGACAAGAACAAATGACCCCGAAGCATCATAATAAATAAAACAATTTGTTGTTAATTAGATTTCGTGAATTTAATTTTCATGTCGGTAATTGGTCGGTGGCCACAAAGACCGGCTCTCTATCGGTGATGGATTATCGAACGGCGCCTTCTCACTGTTTACCTTCGTCTGTTCTACCTTAATTAGACGTTTCGGAAGTTTACTTTCATTATTGCTTATGATCCTATTACTGTTTCTAATATAGATTTAAGTTTATATCACTTTTGACGTCGTGGAAGTAAAATTTATTTTATAAGATGTGACATCGTAAAAAATATAGTTATTGGATAAATATTTAATACCTCTGGATAAATTATGCCGAACTGTACCCAAAAGTATGCAAATTAATATACTTTCGTTATTGTTTACTGTTTATAACTGATTTTATTTTCTTTATTGTAATTTTAACATGTTGTTATGTAAATTGGATGGTGACATCGTAAACATTTTTAATTATTGGATGAATAATCAATACCTGTGGATAAAGTACATTGCACTATGACAAAAAAATGTTTGCATTTTTATTTATGATCCTATTACTGTGTCTTGTATAGATTAATAGATGTGTCATCTAAGGACAAATTACACTTAACATGTACCTAAAAGTGAGCAAATAACTTTACTTTCGTTATTGCTTACGATCCTATTCTTATGTCAAACATAGATTAGACTTTTGAGGTCCTGAAAGTAAAATGTAATTTGTTTATTATAATTTGACATTCATATAATTGGACTTAAATGGTTACAGTTATTGGATAAATAATTGATATATCTGATTAAATAGCACCGAAATATAACCAAAAGTAGTAATAGTAGTTTGCTTTCAATGTTGCTTATGGTCCTGTTACTGTTTCTAATATAGAAGTGCATATGACTTTTAAGGTTGTAGGGAAAAAATGCATTTTATTTTTATTTATGTGATATGACTTGAATGGTCACATCGTGAAAAATGTTACGAGTATTGGTTGAATAAATATCTGTAATTACCTAACCGCTTATATATACAGTATTTTATTGTACCGTCTAAATAATAAACATAGACTAAAGTACTCCATGGTTCGAACTGGTGCAATAGATTTTATTACACTTTAACATTAACTTTACCCTTTTTTTATTTTTAAAATAAAACAATAAAGCAATCAGCATATTAAAAAAATATATTATATGTGTAGCTACGATTGCATATCTTATTTGCATAAAAATTAAAAGTGTTTAAGAAACCAAGTAAAAGAAAACAATTTAAAAAACACGAAAAGGGAGTAGTTAAACGTATAACGATTGAAAATAAAACAAACAGGGAAACGCTTACTTTAATTTACCTACTCACTGGAGAACGAGTAAACGTGAAGTTTAAAAAAATGCCGAAAAAATCTTGGAAAGTCACGGACGCTTAACTTTCTTCCCCTGTTTTATTTTCCACTCCCTCTTCGCAATATGTTGCCTCTCTTCCCTCTCGCGTACATAAATCTCACTATCTCTTTTTAAACTCATAAGTTACTCTTTAAAGTGCAGGAGAATCGAAGTCGTTCACCGAGCAAAATTAAAAGTTGGCAGTCGCGAACACAAGTCATAAAAACGAAATATGGAGAACGTTAATCTTATTAACGAAAACAAACAACGTTTTGTATCATGACTATTTTTTAGGGTTTTTTACTAGATCTCACTTTACTTAGATAAACTATTAAGCTAGAGCTCGCCTGACACTTGAATTCTGGCTCTTTCTGATTCTTTACAAAAGAAAGCGAAGAGTATGTCTGTTCGTTTGTCTCTAACACCGTGACCATAACTAGGTGGTACGATTTGGCGACAGCTCGTTTGATTGGTACCGCTATCTTACCTAATCTTGATCTTTTCCCCGCGTTGGTCCGAGCTCCTTTGCAGAATAGACCAACTGCCTGTCTGCCAGGCAGCTCGTAAAAGGCAAGCATAGGCTTACTCGACTCGATTTATCACCGCTTTATTTATTCCTGCCGCCATAGCGTCAGTGCTGACCGGTCATGTGTACCGGATTGTAGGATAAGGTAGACACTAAACTTACTTTTGGTAACATCTCGGCCTCAGGTTTGCAACGCACCACTTGCACCTTTGGTGTCTCTAGGCGGGGTGAATTTCTTACCATCAGGAAATCCGTCTGCTTGTTTGCCTTCTTATATCATAAAAATAAAAAAATACTTATTTCTGCTGGTGCTAATCTAGTAACTAGGGTCACTATCTTCTGATTAACGGTTCCTGGATTTCCAAGTCATGCAATCCGAACTGTTTTTTTAACATCAACTTTGCCCATAATTGTTACTCGGTTTCTGCTAAATATTTTTTTTTAATAGAATAAGTGCCCGGTTGGAGATAGGTTTGCATCTTTGGTTAATCGTGGGAACCCTATTTGTAACTTTGCCTACCTCTGCAGGGTTATAGGCGTGAAGATACTTACTTCTTTTGTTTATTGTATAACCATTGCGTCCAGGCATAAATAGGTACCTACAGACTTATCAATACAGCAGAAATATGAACGACATGAAAACTAAGCCTAGTTATCAAAATACTTACCTACGAGTACATTCCATTGAAGCAACATGCTGTCGTGTTTTTTTTAAAAAAACAATTGTAGTTACAACAGTACAACGTCTGACGGCTCATCTAGTTTGCTACAAAGAGCGTCTAAAACTTTTCAATAAAATCCTAATAAGCAGCTATTTGTAACGATCAGTGCCGAGCCCAAAGTTATCTTTAAAAGTTGCGCAAAAACTGTTAAAACAAAACTGCCGACGCTCCCGCGACCCGTCTGATATTGATATGAGTGACTTGCACTTACCGCCCTTTGAATAACGTCGATGTTATGGACAACTAAAGCCCCTGCCCTTCGGTAATGTTTGCCTCACAAATATTGTTCTTAAATATTATACCAAGTTTCTTTGCAAACTGTAATATTATGAATCAGGAGGTTTAATATTGAGTTTACATTTTTTATTTATTTTTTTGACATTTGCATAAACATCTGCCATTAGTCAAGTTTTTTGTATTTTAATTATGTCAAATTATTGTACGATTTTGTAAAATCAGACTTAAGAAAGCATCTCCACGCCCGTATCCCCATTGATCCTGATAGAAGTACAACCAAGGTGCTGATTATGTATCTTAATCGCCAACTCAAAATGGAAAAGTGTACATCACATAGCTGTCAAACGACGTGTTTCATATTTGCTATCTCCAGTGACCAACAGAAATACAATAGAGATAGCAAACACAAATGACGTAATTTGAAAGCTATTTGATGTACAATTTTCCATTTTGAGCTGGCCACTGAAATACATAATCAGCCCCCTGAATACCAACGATAAGATGAAGTTACCTAATCCTACAATGTGTTAAATGACAAACTTTTCGACGCCCAGGCACTCACCCCATCCTGAGGAACGTTTTTTTTTATTAGAAAATCGAATACACTTATTTTCCATTATCTAAGATGACAATCGTACCTGGGACTTCATGAAGTCAATTGACTGCCTTTTGACTGTGTTAATTTATGACTATAAATAATGACTATGACAATGACTAAGTCAATTGACTGCCTTTTGACTGTGTTAATTTATGACAATTAATAATGACTATGACAACTTGTAATATAAGTTATCATAGTCAGGTATCGGTCAAGTCAGGATCTTTAGCAAAGCGGTGGGCGGTGGCATCCTAATGCTCATCGAGTAGGATTTACTGATATCGTACATTATACTTGTACCTTGATACACAAATTTCTTCATATTAACATCAAACAATAAATTAACATCTAATATATTGGTTCGGTTTGAAGTATAACTACAGATGTTCAAAAACTCATTATTAGATTCTGCTATCTATACGAGTATGACCTAAAAATTGTAAAAATATTTAGTCGTGACGTGAAAAAAGCAAATGATAGAGTAAATATTCAGGTAATAATGTTTAATTAAATTAAATACAAAATTTGATTATTTACTATTTTCACGGTGGATATTTTAACGACTTATTACTTTACTATTACTATTATTTAAATCGTAATTTCCCTCTTTTTCCCCCAAATTTTCGCTCCAAATATGTTCGGGAAATTGCTTTTTATTTGGAATTCAATATGGGTTTTTTTTAAAATAACGCCTTCTCCTATCAATTATTTCTAAACGGCTCCGAAAAGTACTACCTACACCGCGTTGTCGAACTCCATGCAAATTTATGCAACATTATGCTTATAATTGATTAAAATCATGACCTACTTTTAAAAACCAGAATTATCAAATCGCAACGTGGTATTGAAATTAAATTACATTTTTGATTAAATTATTAAATTAACGTTCTGTTAAAAGGCACTATTAAAATTTAATAGAAACTATCAAAAGTTTCTATTAATTTTAATCGGAACTAAATTACATAAAGGGCACTTAATTTTAATACAAATTAAATTTACCAAAATTCCAATTAACACTATAACAAAATCATATTTTAAAAACACTATTTGGCAAAGTTCAGCAATAAAAGTTGGCGTGAAATCCGCCATATCTTATCTCCGGACATTTACGGGTTAGAGGAAAGTTTGCGAAACCACAAAACAGGGACGAAATTGCCGTTATGTCCATAAACCATCCATAAACAAGTAGACGGGCGCGAGAGGAATATTCAAGAGGAAACTTCGGCAGTCCTTCCAACTACATTATTCGTGGTGTGACTCTGGTGTGACAGTTGCATCTAACGAGTTCGGACACTACGTCACATCCCATGCATTGTCCTTAATGAAGCACAAGTTTGCGATAACAGGCTAACTTATTATGATCTACGGTTTGATGACTGCTTAAACTGTCCTGATGTCCGAACTTTGGTCATTATAAAGTATCACAAGTTACGACATAATAGCAACAATACACATTTAGCTAAGCATGTCCGTTGAGAAAATTTGAATTATACTAAACTATTTTGTATATTATGACTAATTTGACCAATTAAAAATATTTGTATGAAATCACTGGCAAAACATTCGAAGGTAGATTTAGGGCTGATTTTATTTCATGTTGAAAACTGAGTTTAGTAAAACTAATTTCAATGTTAAAAGAGTTCAATGATCAATTGCGATCCCGTGCATAAGCTTTTGCAAAAACTCTTTTAAAATTGACAACATTCGTATCCCCGTCTCCTGAGAATCTTCTTATAACGTAAAATAGTTAAATAATAAAATTTTTACAATATTCAAAATTTCTTAGACATGATTGACACTCTTGACAATTGACTAAGCGCGTTTTTTCGTTAATCACGTTTAAAGTCGATGGTGAAATCTTGCCTTAGTATGTATTATATAGACGCGTCACAAGTGCCTCTTGTAAGATTAATGTGAAACAAAAATATTTTCTTTCTCTTTTTCAAAATACAGAGATTATCATCAATGACATCATTGGCGAAACTGTGGGGGAATCAATTATTTTTAAGTAGGTATGCCCTTTTAATTTTCAGGATTTTTTTATTGTTCTTTTAAACAAAAGATAGTTGTACCATAAACTCTATAGCTGATAGCTATAGGAAATAACTGCAGATATCTATGAACTCTGGTTGGATTCTTTCCATCATATAGCCCACGTGCTCGTATGCCAGTTTTTCCTCATAAAACCGACGTAACCCACCAAAAGGGAAATAACTAAGTCCTAATTAGATCACATGGTTAGAGCTTCATCAGTAAGAAAGGAAAGGTACAGGTTAAAATTCAGTTCGAGCTGAACTTTTTTTAACCGAAATAAAACTTTTATTATTAAGTCCTAAATAACACACATGATCAAAGCTTTATCAGAGAGAAACGAAAGGTACCTACAGGTTGAAATTTAGTTTGAGTTGAAATTTTTTTTCTTTGTTTAAAATTCGTGAAGTTCATTTTCTAATAGATTTCCAGTAACTATCAAAAACTTATTTATTTCAACTGTAACAGATATCTTTCAATATGACTTTCAGATCTGAACCCGAGTAACAAAAAAATGTATCACATGTTGGTATAAAAGGACAGAACGACGCGCTTGTCGTCCGCGTCACTCATCACCACGTCCGAACTGACAACAACAGCGGATACAACTCTGTTTTTAGTCGCCTACTTTAAAAATATATTTGTCGGGCATCTGTCAATAATTTTGATAGATCTGTTTAAATAAGAAACAAACAAATAGCACCTCATTTAAAATTAACTATTCTATGCCAAAATTCAAATATCTGAGCCCTTGCCATAAGTTTACGGATTTTCAAGTTTACTATACTTGCTACCGACTCTGTAAATTAATTATTTGTATGAAAACTTTGAACAGCGCCTCTATTGGTAACTAAGAGAAACAGTTTTTTAGAACAAAAGTGTCATAAATTTCGACACGTAATTTACCGAACGTAATCTATACCAGCTCATGGTGAAGGCTCAGAGCCCCTACCATGACTTTACGGCTTGTCAAGTTTATTATACTCGCAACCGTCAGTCTCTGTAACTTATTTCTATGAACAATTGGTAACTAAGGTCTCTAAATTTTTAGACCAAAAGCGCTATAACTAAGCAACTCATGGTAAAGGCTCAGAGTTGCTTAAAGTCATGGTAAGGGCTCAGAATAGGAAAGCGTTTAACACACACAACTACATGTAGTTTCGCTGTTTTTTTAATGTTATATTTTATTTATTTAAATGTTGTTTGATTGATCAAAAAATAATGCGAAAGCCTGTTTGTCGTTCGTAGCTAAACCGACTCGCCCGCCCGCTGGGTCATAGTTGTAAAAA
>NJDC01001343.1:347211-368950 GCA_002245475.1 Calephelis virginiensis
TAACCAAGAGAAACAGTTTTTTTTAGAAATAATGTCATAAATTTCGACACGTAATTTACCGAACGTAATCTTTACCAGCTCATGGTAAAGGCTCAGAGCCCCTACCATGACTTTACGGCTTGTCAAGTTTATTATACTCGCAATCGTCAGTCTCTGTAACTTATTTGTATGAACAATTGGTAACTAAGGTCTCTAAATTTTTAGACCAAAAGCGCTATAACTAAGCAACTCATGGTAAAGGCTCAGAGCCGTTATCATGAGTTGCTTAAAGTCATGGTAAGGGCTCAGTATAGGAAAGCGTTTAACACACACAACTACATGTAGTTTCGCTGTTTTTTTATGTTATATTTTATTTATTTAAATGTTGTTTGATTGATAAAGAAATAATGCGAAAGCCTGTTTGTCGTTCGTAGCTAAACCAACTCGCCCGCCCGCTGGGTCATAGTTGTAAAAAGCTCGCGGTTAGTAACAAATTAGCCATACAAAAAAAAATACCAGCACAATTTTGCTGTGTAAGTAACACAGTGCTACACTTGGTACAGTACGTCGATCTAGAAGCTATAGAAGCTACAATAGATCATGTGCCACGAATGGAAACACACACACACACACACACGCACACACACATACACACTGATATCACATACATCTTCAAGTCCCTTGCACGGTACGCAGATATTGAGTATTGTGATAAAACATTTAAAATAGAGGGAGATAGCGGCATTTGAAAATAACGACATTTTTTTATCCCCATTCTGATATGGGAAACCTATAAATTTTCTATTCCTTACCCATATTAATAGAACTTAAATCGTAGTGATTTTTCTAAAGACGATGTTATAATGTTTTTGGTAAATTATCCATGAACAATATCTGACTACATTATTTCGCTCTACCATATCTTAGAATAAAGAATATATAAATTGGCATTGTTATATTCCAGTCTGAAATGTAGGGTAACACATTAGGCATAACACTTTGGCCACAGTTTTATGCCTAATGTGCGCACTTCTATCTATGGTGTCACAGGCCGCGGTCGTCTTTTCCCATTACGAGAGCTATGTGAGTGGATACTGTCTTGTTCTATAATAAAATCTTTGTTTTAAGGTTCCAAAATTAAAATAATATGAAAAGGCTTATCGAGGTTTATTTAAGACTTTGTGTCTAATGAGTAATAACATAAATAAAATGCAAAAATAAAATTATGCATCATAACGCAGAACTTGACAGAGATACATCCATCGACACCTCTTGTTTCACAGAAATGACAAAAATAACATTTGGAATAGCACTCTTAAAATAAAAACAGCGAACGACATCTAACACTTAGATAAGATTTTAAATAAATTCGTATTAAAAGATCAATGTAAATTAGAGGGACTAACTTATATTAATAAAGTAAAAGAAAGACGTATTAGTAACACTATTTATAACTCAAAAACAGCTAAAGCGATGTTGCTTAAAATTAACGGAACGGTAGCTTAGAACCAGGAGACGGATATAGGATAGTTTTTATCCCGCTTAACTGCAGGAAAACCATTTTAATTTTACACAAACTGAACAGGTTGAACGAAGTTCGTCGCAACAGCTAGTCTATAGATATATATAAAAGAAAGTAGTGTTTGTTACAAAACTTATAACACAAGAAAGGCTGAACCGATTTGGCTGAAAATTGATGAGGTGATAGCTTAGAACCAGGAGACGGACATAGGATAATTTTTATTCCTATCATATGCAATTTTTATTATAAAATTCCCGTACAAACTGAACGGGTGGATCAAAGTTTGCCGGAACAGCCAGTTTAAGATAAACATGGGATAGTTGATAGTTTAATTCTCTGAGTTGTCATATTTGCTCTTTAAGATTAGCTTTAGATTAATACTAACATAGTAGTTAGAAATTGACCTTTTACACTTAGAAAAAATATATTATGTCAAATACTTATTTTCTATTTATCAAACATGAAATAAATTTTTAATTTAAAATCTTAAATTTATTGGAACATCAGTAAAAGATAAGCGTAGTAATTTCAAAATTGGCGATACATTTTTGAAGTCAGTGTGTAGTGATAGAGTGTGTAGTGATAGAGGTTTAAAATACACGTAACTCTACTTCAATTGTTTAAATCTTAATTGAATTTTGACCTTCTAAAAAAGGGTAACTATTACTCATTTAACATTCCACAAGTTTGAAGACAATACGAAAGCTATGAATAGATAAAACGTTGCATACTTTGTGTATGTACTTCCGTTCGTGGCCAAAAGTGGTTAGGTTGTTTCTTTTAATCTCACCGCTGAGCTTGAATGGAGCTAATGATGTGGCGCTGCGCAAGCGCAGATATACGTCTAACGGTTGCCCTCATTCATCAGAACTGTCAGCGACATCTATTGACAGGTGACAAAAACGTCACGCCCGGTTAGCTTTCTTATTAACGTGATTGTTTCACTACAATAAATGTTTATACTAACTGCTTTACATTATATTAAAAGACATAATGACAGTTTAAAAAATAAAATTATTATCTGTGTATTTGTGCATGTGCTGAATTATGTACAACACAGAATCGTCTATTTTTAATGTTCTAAAGAGCACTATTTGCATAATCTTAGTGCCTACGAATGTGTCGCCAAATTTTTATTTTGTGGCCCACACTTGGCAAATAACACTTGAACATTTCCACAATGCATTTGCGTTCGTGCAACAAAAATAAAACGTGGTATTTCCAATTTCCTAATAAAAAAAATGCTCGGGATCGGATATTTGCCCGGTTGGCGATAGGCTTGCCGCATATCACATTGTGGGACTTAGTGTCTTCGGCTGGCCTGGTTGTGCCTCTGCCCCTTCGAGAATATGTGCGTGAAGATACTTACTTTAAATAACAGTTATTCTTACAAATCCAAAATACTGAAAAATGTAACGTAGGTAACGTAACGTAACGTAAAAATTGAATCCGATCTTCCGGCACTCAACAGAGATGTTGGTAAATTACAAGTAATAATTCAAACAACAATGCAAGAAATAGAGAGAATACGTATAACTTTGTTTTAACTATAAGCAAACAAACAAGCATCAAAGCAAACAAACAAATAATCATGTAAACAAGGTTAAAAATACTGCAATATATTCAAGGGTTTTAACATAACAGCATGTCAGCAGCTTTTACCCAATTTTATATTTAAACATTAGAAATTTAGTTATATAGGAAATCGATAATGTACGAAAACACTGTGCTAAATGAACATCAGCAATAACTGATTGGGTCAAGCAGTTTTGATTAGGTTAAAAAAGGGCAACATATGATCATTACAACCTGTCTACTTACTTGTTCACTATCATAATATATAATAAAGAAAAAAATAGATAATTAGAAGGGTAAGTACTTGCTGTTAATTAAGTACGCTCGTGAAACAAGATTTGTATTCCAGAACGATGGTCAAACTCAAGTTCATTTTTAAGAACTGTTACTTTTACAGATAAAAATAACTACGTTAATTAAAACCGACTTCAAAACTAAAAAGTTAAACATAATGAAGATTTCATGCTAATTATATACTACCAATATGTATATGTGCCATTAACCAATAGATTTCAAGTCGGTGCCAAGCCTAAAACTAACAATTATATTATAAGTAAGTATTAAATTGGATTGGCACCGACTTTAAACCTAGTAAATAGCACTTATAAGTAATAGGTAGTACATAATTAATACTAAATCTTTATTATTTTTTAGTTTTGAAGTCGGTTTTAATTAACGTAGTTATTATTATTATTATTATTTACTACTTTATAGTTTATTGCGGATATGATTGAATTTAATAAAAATAAACTTCGGGCTAGGTGAAAATATGTAAAAAATGCTCATAAAATAAGAACTAATAGGCCTAACTAAATCAAATTTTTATGGGACCAATTCGAAACTATTCCACATCAAGCAAAAAAAGAATTACGTAAAGCGGTTCAGAAACCACGGAGAAATCGGTGTACATACCTACATAAAAAAATATACCGGTCGAATTGAGAACCTCCTCTTTTTTTTTGAACTCGGTTAAAAATTATTATATAAGCTCTGAAGTGGGCAATTCATACTTTGGTAACATAACTTATTTAATTTTTCTAAGGAATTTCGATGTTTAAACATTTTAATCAAATTTGATAAAACTTCGTAGAAACGAATCTTAAATTTATTATCTTCTTTCATAAAATCTTATCCTCAATTTCCTGTGTTAAGTTAAAATGAATATATGAAATATACACTTATACAATATTGGCGTCAGATTAGCTATCAGAATTAAAAAACCAAAAGAAATAACAATATTAATCACTCGTCACAACTCTCAGCAGCAGGGTGGGCAGTTAAAGGCCTTTTTAATTCGAAGCCAAAGTAAAATGAAGAATGATTCATTTATGAAAATGAAATCACAGAATGAATAGATGTAGAGAACAAAATAAAAATACAACAGTTGCTACCGGCCACCGCTTTGTGCCACGTGCTTGTACCTTCAAACCTCTGGGGCATTGTGTTCTCAGAGGCGTGTGAACTCGCTACTTATGAATAGTTGGTAGCCATATTTCTAAACACATTAACCATATTTAACTGGACTATTGTTTCTTAAATATTCATATCACGTGGTTGCGAGAAAATAAACTAGATAGAGTAATATTGATAAAACTGCCATTATGCTCATGTAACAATGATAAGGTAAGTTGATATGGAAGGAATAGAATAAATCTTATATCACATGTACCATGGGAAATGCTTCATGGAGTCATTTTGTTTGTCTTCCGCCAGTGGATTTTATCATCCGACACCGTATCAGACTTACAATATAATACAATAACTCTTTATTGTGCACTAAAACAAAACAAAAAACGCGAAGGCCAAATCAGCGATCTTTTCCAGGCAACTTTGCATGACATGGTATGCAGCTCCAGCTTTTGACTGCATCTCGAATTTTCAACGACCGAGCAATTACCAATCGACTTGATTCTTTGGCATTGCATAGAAATGTTGGATCTCTCAGTGTTTTCTATCGCATGTATTATGGGGGTAGTCTGTGGAGTTGTTTGATTCGATTCATGCCACCGAGTTTGACCTTCGGACATCGTGTCAGAGACTAAGGTATTATACTCATCATCTTGATGCGTCGTGATCCACTATCTGTGATTTCGAAACCGTTTCTAACCTCGCACAACACTTTTGTGGAGCCAACCAGCGGGGGTAGTTCCATACGGATATGTCTTTCAAGAAAATAACGTATTCTTTCAAGTCAAACGGAACTTTCAAGAAAATAACGTATTCGCATCTGTGATAGTCCTGGTGTACTCGTAGCATGTGGGATTGTGATCACTTTCCAACAGGCGACCGACAGGACCATTCGCCTCCTCTTTTATAAAAACTGCTTGTTTACATGCTGCGATGCCACAAATATCTAATCTGAAAATACCCCCACAACTGCAAAGTTTAATGATACATATTAACAAGAAAATATCAACGTAAATCGTTTGACATTTGTAATTGTAACCTTATCTCGTAAAAATGGCAATCGCTACCCCGAAGTGGCGCGGCTTAGTAAACTTAAATTCTAAGAAAAAGGACGAGCAATGAAATTAAAAATATGTCTTAAGGGCAATTAGCTTTAACTTTTACAGTAAGTGCCCTATCTACTCGCCGCGGCGCCCTCGCGATTTTCAATTGTGGGGAAAACGGCCAGCTTTTCGGTTAGAGTGAATTTTATGAACTCCGTCAAGAGTTCTAAAGAGTTTACTTTCCCCAAAAGCAGATAGTCAGTTACGACGAATTAAATTACTGTGCAAAAACAGGTTGAAAATTAAAAATCGGAACTAAAATACTATTTACAGCCGCACTCGTAGACGTCAATCATCTTTTAACAAACATAACAAAACTAAAAAATGTGTATTTTCAATTTTCTTATAAAAAAATATTTGCTCGGGTTTGGATATGTGCCCGGGTCATGTTAGGCTTGTCACCTATCTTCGGGGAAATCAGCGTGAAGATACTTTTTCTTAATACCCAAATGTCAGCTCCAGTAGAGAATCGAATTCGAGCGTCGTGGGTAGTGGGTGTAGTTAAACGTATACGCTATCCCCTCGACCAACCTTTACTTTACGAATTACAACGAGTAGATGGTTACTTGATTTGATATTTCTAGCTTAAAATGTTTGTCAACAAAAAATATCTTACAATACGGACAGTAATATAATTGAAAATTAAGAAAAAATCTTTAACGATACTCAGAACCACATTGACGGAGTGTTTAACAATAAATTTCCATTTATAAAGCCACAAGCAGGCGCAGGGAGAGCAGGGGGGCAACTTCCGACGCTTTTTTCCTTCATTTCCTTGGGCCGCGTGGCAAGGGGACCCTACCGAATTAAAACGTTCAACGGTTATACAGATAATTACATAAAAACAAACTCAACTTCTTTGTTTTCTATAACTTGGTAAACAAACTCAGTCATATATAACACAAATTGTACGACCTTTATGCTATCATAATCTTTTTTAAACAGCAATTATGCTATAGACTTCTTACATTCAATCTGACTTTTTTATGATATTGTAAGGCAAACAAGCAGACGGATTTCCTGATGGTAAGAAGTTTAAGCCGCCTAGAGACACCAAATGTAATGGTGCGTTGCCAATCTGAGGCCGGAATGTTAGGCCTCGAGCGAAAGTTAGTTTAGAGTAAGGTAGCCACTCTCCGAACCGGAACACACCAACGGCAAGCATTGGACATTATGGAGGCAGGAATAGGTAAGGCGGTGGCACCAATCCGGGTGAGTCGCTACGGAACTCTACCACCTAGTAGGATGTCACGGTTTTAGTGACGGTAAGCCTATACTCGCCTCTTACGAGCTGCCTGGCATAGAAAGGCAGATGGTCTATTCTGCAAAGGAGCCCGAACCAACACGGGACGTAGTTAAAGCTAACCTTTTTCTTTATTGTCAATGATGTTTTTATTACGATTTGATATTTCGTGCATTATGTTTTTTTTTCGTGTTTTAAAAGTACCATGGCAAAACATTTCTTTGATTATATTTTTATATCATAAGCTTACTTGAAAGAGATCGACGATTTTACGATATGTCCGACTGTATATATTTTGTGTACAATAAAGAGTCATTCTGTTCTATTCTATAAGCTTTAAATAATACATAACCTATTCAGTTTTTTACGAATACAACTTTGAAATCTTCAAGAAAAGATCGTACCGATCGTTGGCGGCGACATTCACTTACTATCAGACTGTCTACCGGTATGCCTATTCGTTTATGAAAAAACCCCTACAATTGTCAGACTTTTGCTCTTTGGTAGATCTCTACCGCTACCGCCTTATCTTCACTGCTGTACCTATTAACTCTTTCTGTCTAAAGTGTCAGTGAAGTGAAATGCATGAAAAGTATTAAGTATATTTGTATGTCGTCTGACGATCTGAAAGTTTAAATCATACTAAGTTATGGACAACTCTGTGGTCTAAAGGTTAACTACATGATACCTAGAGTTTGATTACCAGGTCGAGCAGCTTAATTTTCTTTTCATTTTTTACTTTTTATTTTTTATAATCAAAACAACGTTTCCGGGATTGGATACGTACCTGGTAAAATAAAAAAATAGATATAATGTAGCCAATATTTGTTTTTAGGTTATGACCTAGTGTATATCAAATTATGTCAGCACAATTAGTGTCAGCGTTGAGGCATAACCTCTAGATAAACAAACAAACGTATTTTACATTTAAATTCATTTTGATTTCGGTCTTAGATATATGAATAGTAAAAGTAATCCCCATGATAATAAACAAGAAGAAGTACAAAATATTGGCGGGGTAATAATTAAAAGAAGCGATAATGTCCCCAGCGCGGTGAAAAACGACCTCGCCATCCTTTTTATTTGATAAATAAAATTTATATCTCAAACGCAATACTCGGCTCTTTCGGCTCGGCTAGATCTTTTAAATTTTACTTCCTGTGAACAATTTTCTTTTGTTAGCCGACTTTGAAAAGAGGGTGTTATCATTTCGAATAAATTTTGTGTTGTCCCCGTGTTGGTCCGGGCTCCTCCCCCGTGTTGGTCCGGGCTCCTTTGTAGAATAGACCATCTGCCTTCCTGCCAGGTAGCTCGTAAAAGGCGAGCACAGGCTTACCGTCACTAACACCGTGACATCTGACTAAGTGGTAGAGTTTAGAAGCGACTGGCCCGGATTGGTACCACCGCCTTACCTATTCCTGCCGCCATAACGTCATGAGGTGTTCCGGTTCGGAGGGTAAGGTAGCCGGTAGACTTACTTTTGCTCGAGGCCTAACATCCAGGCCTCAGGTTGGCGACGCACCAAAACCACCTTTGGTGTCTTTAGGCGGCGGGAATCTCTTAGCATCAGGAAATCCGTCTGCTTGTTTGCCTTCCATTGTCATAAAAAAATATGTGTTTGTTAAGCAATTTTTCATGACTTCTTGAGGTCCCTGGTTAGACCCCCGGGTGGGGCAACAAAAAAAATATATTTTGTATTCTCTCGCTGTCGGTCTCTATTACGTGTATAATAAAGTGTAATATAAATAATAAATAAAAAATATAAAATGTGTATTTAATTTTTTGAATGAAAATAACGTTGTCTAGGATTGGACGTGTGCCTGGTTGTCGATAGGCTAGCTATATCACTTTGTGGGACTTAGTGTATTCCACTAGCTGTGGTGTTCTGGTTGTGCCTCTGCCAACCGCTCTAGGATAAATGTTTGAAAATACTTTTTTTAACTAACTGTAATAAAGAGGGATTCTGAATTCGACTGCTTGTTTTTTTATTTTTTTTGTATGTTTTTTACACGACGACTCGGCCAATACCAAACCGAATTTAATGTTTCTTTTTAGAAAGATATGCCATGATTCTAAGGTGGTCCCATATTAATATACCTACGTATTATTAAGTATATCTCAAAAACGACTAGTAGGATGTTGATAAAATTTGTGTTAATAGGTCAAAGGATCACATATTTTGGGATTATTAGCTATTTTTCAAAAAAAGAACAATTAAATAGCGATATGGTACCTAATGAAATATGTAGTTGGAATCGGTTTCTAAGTTTTACTGCGCTTAAATATATTTTTCAGAAGACTGGAAGGCAAACAAGCAACTAAATTTCCTAATGGTAAGAAATTCACACCGCCAAGAGACACCACGGTGCGTTGCCAACCTGAAGCCAAGATGTTAGGCCTCGAGCAAAATTAAGTTACCGGACTAATTTACCCTCCGAACCGGAACACGTAAACGACAAGCGCTAACGTTATGGCGGCAGGAATTTGGAAGGCTTGTGGTAATAATCCGGGCAAGTCACGGTAATCCTATGCTCGCCTTTTACGAGCTGCCTGTTAGGAAAGCAGATGGTATATTCTGCAAAGGAACCTGGACCAACACAACAACATTTTTATTAATATTGAGTAAAAAACTATAATGAAGCACGCGCCCCTACTTCGACCTTTACTGGCAGCTCCTTGGAATATGCAAAACGTTTAAGACTGGCGGTATTTAATTGCCCTTGAAAGGGGCGACAAAAAATAGACGCTGGATATAAATAACGGTGCACTTTTCATAATCGCAATTGTCGCCGGGAGAATATTTAGTGCGCAGTAAAACGGTCCCGATGGTTATCCCGAGGGAGGCGAGGAAGGTTAATAGTTGCGGGGACATTGATTGGATATTTATGGAATAGGTGTGCATATTTAAATTGAAAAAACAAAAAAATACACCAGTGCTTGCAATCTATATCCCGTGTTGGTCCAGGCTCCTGTGCAGAATAGACCATCTGCCGTCCTGCCATGTAGCTCGTAAAAGGCGAGCATACGCTTATCGTCACTAACACCGTGACATCTGACTACCATAGTTTTGCAGCGACTCGTCCGGATAGAAACCAGCTCCTTAACTATTCCCGCCGCCATAACGTTGACTAGTTCCGGTTGGAGGATAAGGTAGCCGTTAAGCTTACTGTTGCTGGAGGCCTAACATCCCAGCCTCAGGTTGGAAACGCACCGTTACCACCTTTGGTGTCTCTAGGCGGCGTGAGTTTTTTACCATCAGGAAATCCGTGTGCTTGTTTGCCTTCCAATGCCATAAAAAACATCGGGTTCATATTTCACAGGAGACTTAACATTCTAGCCTGGTACAGCTGACTACGCATCATTATTCAAAGTGTACCTATAGACTCAGTCTGTGGTATAGAAGTATACGTGGTATACAGAGCACGATGTATGTGTTTAGTAGAGGACATTTAAGACTTATCTAATTAAAATTTCAACAGATTTCTGGATTATGATGAAATTCCTCTAAGTTGGTCCGAATCCTCTGAGAAAAATAGACCGCATAAGAGACGAGCAGAGGTTGAAATATAGGTCATTACCGACAAGAGTGCTTGTAGAGTGTTGTGCGGCAACGTGTCCGGGTAGGGATCCACCGCCTTCCTTGTTCCTGCCGCCATACAGGGTCATGTTCCGGTCAAGAGGCTAGGGTAGCCAGTAGACTCGCACAATAAGCTAAATATCCCGTTCATAGGACAGCGAAGCGCCTGTAATATCTATGGTGTCTATAGGTCACTGTCATCTCTTACAGTCAGGAGAGCCGTATACTTGTTCGTTAAACTCTCGCATAAATAAATAGTAACTTTGTAAAACACATAGTCAAGTCCCTATTACAGAAACTACCAAAGTTTTTTCATAAATACACTTGGCGAATCAATAGTCACATATCTGACTAACCAAGATGAAAATGGTTTGTATTTTTAACAGACTTCGAAAAGCGGTTTGACTCCCATATTTTTTTATGTATGATAATCGAAACATTTATTATGTATGATTTCTCCGTCATTTCTAAACCAATTTCAATATTTCTTTTTTGTTTGTAAGAGCTTTGCAAGGTGGTCCCATTTTACACTAAGTTTGAATTTGAGGATGGCATCTTAGAGGAACCGATAAAATACTTAATTTTTGTCTACATAGATATTTATTGAAAGGAAGATAGGTTTTTGCTGCTTTTACTACGATACAATTATTTAATAATAACAACTTACTTGTTTATATAAAAATTAGCCGTCATATGGTGGTGAAAATTCAGCAAAACATAATTATGACTGGAGACGAATGTTTTCTTACAACATGAAAACAGAAAATATATGACTTGTACACATTTTCTGTTCCTATTTGTCAAAAATAGGTAATGATAGAAGTATTTTTTCTAGCTGTCTATTAGGTATCATATAAAAGCATTTCGTATCACGATATTTGTCCGAAAAAAGTCAAAAACTACTAAAAATTAATCAAATTTCGCAACTACCATTAATTTAGTACAACTTTAAAGACAGAATAGTCTTTATCCTGATCAGACAATGACTGGTTTCTTTAAAAAACTGGCCCTACACTTTACTAAAAGCTTTACAAAGCTTTTTCTTCGCACAATTATGTAATATAAAAAAACTATATATGTGTAAATAGCTAGCTTTTATGTAAAACTGTAATATTTCTTTAGAGATAGATTTTTGAAAAAAAAAAGTAACCTGTGTTTGAGGTCTGGTTTTTAACTATATTTATGCGTATTAAGTATCATAAAAATCATTCTAGGCGTTTAGTAGTTAAAGCGTATCACACAGAAAGAGAGTCTCGCATTAATAATATTAGTATTGATATTACGCTTAGCAAAATCCGTACCTCTACAAATAAACTTTTATATGTGATTAATTTAAATCAGAGGGAGGAGACACTGAAAGGATTAATGAAATTTCCTCGTTGACGGAATCGAACCGAAGTCTCCTGAGGCGAACTGTCAAACTTCTCCAAAGTTGCACCGTCTGCTGCGACAACTTTTAATAACCTTCTGTATCAGCCAAATGGATTTAGGACTGAGAAAACTTCTCATTACATTTTCACTCAAGCGTTTATATTTCGAAAGTAGATTTTTTCATGCTTTAGACTTTTTTTTAACTTTGACAACTATTTGGGACTAGGACTATTTCTCATAAAGTTTTCACTGTAACTTCTTGAAACTAGATTTTTTTAGTGTTTAGTTTTCACGAACATTTCCTTTTTCAATCAAACATTTTCAAAACTAGATTTGTTCTCGATTAGGATTTTTGTACCACTTTGACAACTATTTGGTAATTAGACTACTCCTCAATACGTTTTCACTTTAACTTTTCGAAATTATAATATTTCACAGTTAGTTTTCATTAACATAAACACTTTATCAATCCAACAACTAAATGTGAACAAGTTACTAGCTATTTAGGACTTATACTTATTGAGTAAACGTAATTACTAATTAATATAAGAAGTCACTTTCTGTTCAGTTCATTTTGTTAAATAAATAATTATTCTAAAAGCAAACAGGTAATTATCATTTAACAATCAACATGTGACACAACTTATGACCCGACATTTTACATTTCCCTCAAACATTTGGAAGCTAGATTTTTTCACGGTTTAGCCATCATGTTAATACTTTACCTACTACTCAGGTCTCAGGATCGTTAGGTCTGGCACTCGATACTCTCTGCCTACACCTTAAGGGACTTGGCGCGAAGATATGTATGTATGTAAGAATAGATATGCTTAATGTGGTATTTTTATGTGCAAAAGAAAACCGTGACCTAAAGACACGCTGGTGTCATATGACAGGAGTGCTAGGCTTATTGTGCAAGTCTACCGGCTACCCTACCCTCCGAACATGCCTCATAATGGCGGCAGGACTAAGTAAGATGATGAACCTATTCTGGCAAGTTGCTGCACAGCACCATAATCTTTACAAAACATTTTTGCAAAACGACTTCATAAGCTTGGCAATTGGCAGAATTTAAATTCATTACATCAACCCCCTCTGATACAATAAACATCTGTTACCTTATCGATAAGGAAATCCTAAGTCACTTCCTGATATCGCACCCCTCGAACCCCAAGAGTTCCCGGTTCCGGGCGAAATTGAACCGTCTTAGATCTGTCTCGCCATAATCCGCGCTTATAATTGATGCGACAATGTCAAATAGGCCCCTGGTATTGCTAATCGGAAAAATACGAATCCGCCACAACATGATCGATTAAGCGATGTCAGTTTGAGAGATCACTGCGAAAGGAATGACTTCAATGGTTACAATGTTGGGAGTTTTGGCGCCATCGACAGAAAATATGGACGCAGTTTTTTTGTATCTATTGAATTCGTAAACATACATCGTCTTATTAATAAACATGGAATACAGTACTCCAAGGCCTGGTACCTACTAGTCTTTATTACAATGTGATACAGACTATAACATCAACTTAATTGTACTCCGAGGTTAGTCCTCGTTTATGAATAAGACGGCTAGAGTAAAATTAGTCAATGTTATGTAATTTTGTACAATTTTGTTCAGTTAAAGTGCACAAGTGAAATGTTTATGAAGAAATTAGTGTATAGTGTATTTCTTCGTTGCCACCAAAACTCACTAAATGAACTCGAGTTAAGAGGCCATTTTACTCAAGACCCAGATTTAATATAACAACTAGTGACTATTTTTTTAATTTAGGATCGATCAAGAGCACTCTTCTTTAACACTATTGACTTGAAAGGTTAAGATCACTCAGGTAACTCCGAAAAGGAACCGGCATCGTACGTCTTTATTTTACTTTAATAATAATTAATGTTCCCCCATGTTGGCCCCGGTCTTTTATGTAGAATAGACCATCTGCCTTCCTAGTATTAATTAGTTTTTCCATGTTGATCCGAGTATTCTGTGTAAAGCAGACGATCTGCTTTCGTACCAGGCAGCTCGTAAAAGGCGAACAAAGGTCGAAAGGGTCGCTACCTACACCACTGGCAGTAGAGTGCCATGCAGCTACATGCTCGGTTAGGATTACATCTTCTTCTTATTCCAGCCGCCATAATGACAGTATCATGTTCCGATTCTAAGGGCAAGGTAGGTGGTACACTTGCACAATTGGCCTAACACCTCTGTCTATAAGCCACAGCTATCACTTACCATCACCAGTTGTTCGCAATCTCATCACATAAAAAATCTGGGTCCAAGACAATATGAGTACTCACTCCATTAAAACATAGCTCTACTTTTACTATACTATTTCTACGTAGTTGATAAAATATCAACATTTATTTCCCTTGTCCCGCAGCAACAGAGAACGTGCTTGCTCCCCCAAGTGTGTTCTCGGCAAGAATTATTACGCCATGAGGTGTGAAAGACATAAATGTAAAGATTCAATATTTCAAAAGCGAAAAGTAAATTTTTCCGCAATTTATGTGTCAGTAGCATTGTTTTCAACGGCATAAAAATAAGCTATGGATTGTTCGACATGAATTTTAACTGATCTTACAAAAATCAAGGGTGTTCGAATCTCTCGAATATCATCATAATTTTGCCAGCGTTGTGTTTTATACACGCCATGCTATAGGTTAAATTAGTGCTCTTTAGGATAGCATACACGCCGGGTGCACTCATAGCATGACTACATAGTAAAAAACAAAGTCGCTTTCTTTGTCCCTATGTCCCTTTGTATGCTTAAATCTTTAAAACTACGCAACGGATTTTAATGCGCTCTTTTTTTTAAAGATAAAGTTACTGAAGAGAAAGGTTTATATGTATATTTCATACCCGTGCGAAGCCGGGGCTGGCCCCTAGTAATATCATACAGCAATCATATTATCCACAGCCATCAAAGAATCATAATCAAGTTCCTAAAGTAAAACATATTTTTCTCGTACTGCTGTAGTTTTGATGTAGGTACCGTTTGTACACTTTGGTCCTTCGAGCCGGAGAAGGGCTTCGAACTGATTTAGTTGTATATTTTAAAGATGTGAATTGAATGTGAAAAAAAGATTTCCTGATAGTAAGAAATTCACGCCGCTTAGAGACACCAAAGATGGTAATGGTGCGTTGCCAACCCGAGGCCGGGATCTGAGGCCTAGAGCAAAAGTATATTTACCGATTACATTACCCTCCGAACCAGAACACGTCAGCGGCAAGCATTGACGTTATGGCGGCAGGAATAGGTAAAGTGGTGGTACCAATCCGGACGAGTCGTTGCGAAACTTTACGACCTAGTATGGTGTCACAGTGTTAGTGACGGAAAGCCTATGCTCATCTTTTACGAGCTGCATGGCAGATAGGCAGATAGTCTATTTTGCTAAGAAGCCCGGACCAACATGGGGAAAATTTATCAATAATCTTCAATCCGCAACTTTGGTGTGCTTGCATTAATTTAGGGATAGTCATGTTTAGTATTAAATAAAGTAAGTCAACTCGGTAAGGCCCTACGTCTTAGTACATTTGTTTATTTTCTGTTGTCTAAGATCATTGGATTACTGCAACCATTTGCTGGCATTGCAATTTCATAACAATGGTCACTGAATTATTCTAATTACTTACTATTTTAACCTACTCAAAGGAGAGGTTATCAATTGGACGTTTTTTTTTATGTTTTTTACGCGATTACTCGGCCAATAATGAACCGATTTTGTTGGTTCCTTTTTGGAAAGTTCATTCCGATTCCGAGGTCCAAAACTAATCTTATCATTATCCGAGTTTTTTAGTTATACTTACTAATAAATATTTTTTATTTAGGTCGACGATATCATTAATAAATTATGTCGATGTCGTCAATGTTGACGCAAATTAATGCATTATCTTGCTAATATTATAAATGACAAAGTTTGTATGTTTGTTTGTTACTCTTTCATACAAAACTGCTTAACCAATTTTCATCAAATTTGGCACACATAGCTAACTTAATTTGGCTAACTTGGATTAGCACATAGGATAGTTTTTATTGCAAGAAAATGTTCCTGTGAGACCATTAACCATGCGAGCACCGCCGCTTGCAACAGCTAGTTAAGTATAATACAAAACTAACAGTAGGATGTTAATAAAATGAATGTGGGATAAAATCAGAACCATTAAGTATCATTCGAAAAAGTAATTATGAAATCGCGACGCAAATGAAATAATTAAAGAACATTTTTTGTACAATTACTGTTTTTAAATTATTTCATTAGCATCTCAGGCAAATGATATCTAGAAAAGAACAGATGACTTTGTCTCCACAAAACTGTTCGTTTTTATTCTAGATCTCAACAAATTTACCTAGTAGTAAGTAAGTAGTTTTTAAACTAATACTTTCTTGGCCGGACGATTTTCTCCTAGGCTTGTGGCATGCCTTCTTTTCTGGAGAATCTGCACTTGCAGATAACTGTTTACGAGGGCTGTGGTAGTATGGTAGTAGTTATAGTAGTATAACTAATCCCACAGTTTTAAGAGAGTGTCGAAACCCCCTATTAAAAAAGGTTGTTGTTACATGCTTGCTAACCAATTAAATCCTAATTTAAATGTAAATTTTCTAGTAATAGGTATTTGATATTTTTAAAGAGCTTTGATTTATTTCTACAAATTTCAACTCAAATGGTTAGAGCTTTCGTCGAAATAAGACGAAAGAATGCAGGTTCAAATCATACATGAGGTGAAATATTTTCCTTCTTTAAAGTTTTTAGAAACTGGTAATAGTATAAACATAAGGGGTATCGAAATACTCAAAAACAAAAATGGATCGAGACGACTGGTCGCTTTTCTATTAAGGTGTCGAAAGCTCGACAAGTCCCTAAACCTTATTCAACTAAATTCAATTAGAGTAGTTCTAAACGCACCCCCACTTTGCAGGATGGCCGAAACAAATAATGTAACCACAGTATCCAGTCGACGGGCAATGAACGCTCTAATGGCATCCAACCGCCAACTGGCCACCACATTAATCCTTAACCGACTCTTGATTAATTATTCAAACTTGCCCTTAAGGCTGCGCACATATACTTCGAAAATTGTTTGCGACTACCCCACTTACGTAGTTACACAAATCGGCTTTTTATGTGTGGCTGGTTCCGAGAACTTTGCAAGTGCTCTTCTAAGACCTAAGTTGCGCTTGTATATTGACCTTTTTTGTTCTTTAAGAAATCGCCTCTAGCGGTCCGGCGTCGTCGTTGTCGTTTTGACTTACTGAGGTCTCGGGTTCGACCACCGGGTCGGGCAACAAAAATATTAGAAATTGTTTATTTTTAATTTTCTAATATATATTTCTATTTTATAATATCTAATCGTTGCCCGGGATTGGATATGTGCCTCGTTGACGATAGACTTGCCACCTCTCACAAAGTGGGACTTAGTGTTTTCGACTAGTTGTGGGTGCCCTGGTTGTGAATATACCTACCAACTCCTAGGTATGGGCGTGAAGATACTTTAGTCTATGTTAATCTTGTGTATGTAAATGTATTTATGTACTTTTTATATCGATATCTAAATGGGTTCTCTCCGTAGAGTTAAATTACTTAAACACGTGGAAGTAAATATTTTTAACGTAATCATTCACATCCAAAAAACCTTCACAAAAACTGCTTCAATTATAATTAGGCTCGAAAATCCTAAAAATCAACTTCAAACATTCTGAGAGAGACTGTACCTTTTTAAATAAATTATAATTTTATCACGATAATATTTAAGGTAACCTCTCAATGAAGGGCTTACCTAGATATTATCAAATTAAGTGCGGACAAGGCGACTGTTGACTTGAGCGATGTAAGTGACCCTTAATCCGCAGTAAATCTTCTGCCGGGCCTGCAGGGCAACCATACGAGGGTTAAACAAGTGTTACTCCAACACCATTTATTACCAACTTGTTGTACTGAACAATGGATTTGTCAGAATAACCACCGACATCACTATAAATGTTAGAATAACCTTTACGGTTTTTTCGTGTTTTATTTTTAGCACTTTTCGCGTTCGTGGGATATTTATTGCAAATTTTGAATAGAGAAAAAATTGCAACTTAGATTTTTTTCCAGTCGTCTACGTTTGCTTAAGTATAGCGAATATCTATAGCAAAAGAAAGTAAATACTCTTTGGCAAGGGCCTAAAGGCTCCGCGACAGTAAGAGGCAAACGTCACCTATAGACAACATAGAATTTTGTTTCTTCAATAGTTTTTGTCCATTGTAGAGACCATAGGATTTCAAATTGGTTTAATACTCAAAGGATTTCGCCCATATCTTAGGCCCATATCTATGTATTGACTAACGGTCAATATTATTAACCTATCTAAAATAAGAGCTCGTTATATTTTAAATCCATTGCCAGGTAACCGCTGCTATTTTTCAATAATTAATAAAAATATCTTAGCAACAAAACCTATAAAAAAAACCTTTCTTTATAATATTAGACGTAAGATGTGATTAAGTTGCAAAAAATCGGTAGAAGAAATTTCTCTGTACTGTCAAAGATATTATGGTGCGTCGCTATTTTATGGCCGAGATATTTAGCCACGTGTACAAGTTGATCAACAACCCTTCCCGCCTATTCGGATCACGACAGTGGTTAACGCAATAGTACTGCACACTGCACTGTATTTTTTTGTAAACTTTGTTTTTTTTTGGTTCTATATTTTTGTTTGATATTATGTTTCTTATATGACTCTTATATTTTTTCTCCATTGTAATGTGTGGAGTGAATGTGATTGTTAAACATTTTGCTTCTTTCTTAAATATTTTCCCTTTTTTAAATAGCAATTTATACTCAAACGCGTTTACTTACATTACTGTTAGAGGGACCATTACCACAACTTTTAATTCATTGCTACTAATAAATTCATAGATTTTAATTTTAAAAAATAATTAAACTATGTTATTTTATAGACTTGGTTTACTGAACATAAAACTTTGTATTTTATAATTATTGTTGCAAACACATGTTAGATCTTATTTTTAATTATTTAAAAAATAAGAACTGCATTCAAAACAAATTTAAGTTTAATTTTTTTGCAGAATGTATTCTTGAATACCTATTTCGAATAGAAATTTTGTACCATGTTCTGTTTCGTACTAAACTTACGCAATTTAAACTCTTGGTTCATGACATTTGATAATTTTTAATGCTATTTTCTAAAGAATGTTTTATTTATGTATTATTTTTCATACCAAAAATAAACTTATATGAAGCTGGCACAAAATGCGTTACCGATATATAACGTTTATAATTATTCATTCTAAACAACAGAAATCAATAACATAGCAACTCATCAAACCTTGGTATTTAATATATATAATACTAGCTGCTCCGGCGAACATAGCTGCATCAGTTCAGCTTGTAATAAAAAAGATAAAATGTGGTTTTTCGTAATTTCCTCACAGTCGAACAGGAATGAAAAGTAGGTATATAGAAAACTTCGTTAACTACGTTCGTCTCCTGGTTCTAAGCTACCTTCCTATCAATTTTCAGCCAAACCGATTCAGCCGTTGTTGAGTTATAAATAGTGTAACTAGCTGACATTCTTTCATTTCAATAGATTTATTTTAGAGTGGTTTGTAATTTTATTTTGTTTATTGTAATCACATGTAAATAATATAATAACCAGAACTTATCTATTTATTATTAATTTATGTATTACGTTATATTTTGTAGTTATATATTGTTCAAAATTATTTAAATATTTGTATTTATTTTATTTTTAAATTATCGTATTTATATGTGTTTTTTTGTGTAAGTATTAAGTATGAAGTATTACATTATCCATAAAACTCAAATTATGTATTTTATTCTTAGTTTTCATAAATTAAGCTGTACATAGGTACATAATAATTGTTCTCTGTTAGCCTAAATGTAGACTGGGAGAGAATCAACATAGCATTAATTTCGTCTTTTGTACTCACATTTTTTATTTATGTACAATAAATTTAAATAAAATTACTTGTACAACACCCCATGATATTTTACCTTTGCGTTTTATAGCTCTCTTTAGTTACTTATCTCTGTTCATTGTTCGATAATTTTAATATTATAAATCAAATGTAGCAAAAATAATAGGGATGCCATCAAGATAGCAGTGTTCAGTGATGCGTAGAGCGGGGATATTCTGATAATGTGAGCATTATACGCGGCGCCTCTCAAGCTTGTATAATCGACTATTTTACCACACAAAAACTTACCGCGCTTGCATCTCTACATTCAGGACAGTCGGGCAGAGAATTCGTTAACATTTTAAGCTTATTTATTAGACTGACCATAAAAATACTTAAAATCGCGAGAAAGTGATAAAGCCTTGCACTTGCACTCATAACAATGTTATACAGTATTTTTTAGATTAACATACATACTTTTGCGAATTTGTACCTATAGCTAAATAAAAATATTTATAACGCAGTAAAACTGAAAAAATCCAATTTCGATTTCAATTCTATCGTCTTAGAATACACAAAATATTTAATACTTTCTTCGATTTTTCTGGTATTCTATCCTCTGATCCAGACTTGTTGGCTACGGCATAAGCTCAGCAGTAGGTTCTTTCCAAAAATAATGTTTAAAATTGATTCACGAATGACGGAAAAATCACTTACCAACATAAAATATAGGGGCCGAACATAACAGATAACATAAAAGATAGAAGAAGGTTGGCAGAAAAATAGCCGAAGAAAGATGAGAAGAAAATAGAAACCTAGGACGGGCACTCATGTAATCCCGGTTACGTAGTTTTTATAAAAAAAAATAAAAAAATAATAAGTAGCCTGACCTCGAATAGACGCGATAGAAATTTAGAATAAGTAAATAAAATAAATGAATAAGTATTTTAGGCCCGTATCCCCAAACAGGTAGGCAGAACACTCACGACTCGAAGACGCTAAGCCACACAATGTGAAAAGTGACAAACGTATTTCTAAACGGCACAGATCACGAGCAACCATTTTTCATTGAAAAACTTGAAAAACACATTTTCTTTTTGTTGCCCCACCCGGGGATCGGCCTTATAAAGTCGATTCCACGTTAATTTAGAGAATTCAGTAAAAATAATAATTTATTACAGTACAATACATACCTACTTCAGAGCCCCTACCATAAGTTTACGGCTTGTGCCTTGTCGAGTTTACTATACTCCATAAATTATTGGTATGAAAACTTTAAACAACGCCTCTACAAAGATCACTAAATTTTTAGACCAAAAGATTTCGATTTAACAACTGAACGTAATCTACACCAACTCATGGTAAAGGCTCAGGACGTTTAGGTAGTCGTAAATTGTAATTAAAGTGCTGCCACTGACCACTATCATGTTTCAGGTTCAGTTAACTGAAATTGAGATAACCTATATGGCTTTAAGTACTTCTAGTTTAAACTAATTTGAAATGTAACTAGAAATTAGAATTTTATGTGTATTGGTCGTGAATAAAAAACGTACTATGCCATTTTAATAAGCTTTTTTAACCAGCGACGAAAAGGCCTGTTATTGGTTCGACTGTGTGTGTGTGTGTGTGTGTGCGGATTATTATATGTGTGCGAGGATTATACTATTTCAAGATAAAATAAATAATATATCACCTCTGTGGTCTAGCGGTCCGGGTGTTGACTTGACTGCATGAGGTCCCGGGTTTGAATCCCGGGTCGGTCAACAAAAAGAAAATTGGATTTTATCCAATTTTCTAATAAAAAAAAATGTTGGTCGGGATTAGAAATGTGCCCGGTTGGCGATAGGCTTGCCACCTATCACATTAAGGGACTAAGTGTCTTCGGCTAGTCGTGGGTGCCTTGGTTGTACCTCTGTCTACCTCTTCGGGGATATGGGCGTGAAGATATTTTTTTTAATAAATAATGTAATACAAATATTTTTGTTTGTAACGCACAATAAATAAATATTAAACACTATTATACGTCTATTAATATGTCAGCTTTCA
>NJDC01001344.1:0-13520 GCA_002245475.1 Calephelis virginiensis
GTACATACCTATATCCGGTCAACAGGCCAAAAGCAAAAGCGATTTTCCCGCCTGATTTCCCGCGGCAAAATAAAATTGGCGAATAACGATGATATCTTTCGATTTATGTATTAAAAACATATAAATGTATATATTTTTAGGATCCTTGAGAATTAAGCTACGTAATAACGTAAAAATGTGTATGATTAACCTCAAAACCATTTGCAACAAACAAAATGTGAAAAAACTTTCCGTGTTTTTTCCCAATTTTCCCAAGAAAAACATTTCTTATTAAAAACAAACGTGTTTTATTTACCTTCTGTATACTTTATTCGAAAGAGCATGAAACGTTTAACAGAATGCAATTACAAAAACAACAATGTCCATGCAAATATTTTACAACACAAGCACTATAGAATTAAATTCTTGCATGTTCGAAAAAATGTCACGTGCTATTTAATCTCTTATTATCTCTTATTATGGAGTATTTAGTGAAAGACACTCATAAAACTTATATGTTTTATCTGTACATATGTCATATAAACATATTACAAATGTTATTTACAAGAATAATTTATTATATAATTAGAAATAGTTAAAATCGAGCGGGCCGTTACGTCACAAGTACATACATGACCGACTTAAATATCGCTAAATTATATGTGAAACTAGTTAAATGATGTATAGTGTTTTATAAAACTGTTTATCACTTACCAAAATATAATTTAACACTTAACTAACACATTTTCACATCACTTTTTGTTTTCAAGTCACTAACCGACCACATACTCAAAAAAAAGCGCAACGGATGAATAAATCATGCCAACTCAACTCGTTCCGAAAATTATTTTACAATGTTGACATACTTCATACTTTCTAACACGACAGGTTGTTTATTCTGCTACAGACTAAAAAAAATGTTTATATACACGAAGTTTACTTGAACAAACTGGAATTAAGAATCGGAGTCGGGACCATTGAGCCGACTTTTTTTAGACACCCGATATGGGCTGCGGACCGTTGACTGGAAGGTACATATCTAATCCTTATTATATATCTCTACTAGAAGGTGTATTATCTATTATCTCTACTGTCATACTTAGTATTTTATTCTTTTTGCTCTACTGCCTCTTAGCAGTTTTGGCACCATCGAGAGAAAAGATGGTCGAAGTTTTTTCATAATAATGATAATAGAATTCGTGTGGATATTAGTTAATTTTGGTGGCATTTTGTACAATTTTGTTCAGTGAAAGTGCACAAATGAAATAATCATGAAGAAATTATCGTATCGTGTATTTCCTCGTTGCCGTCAAATCTCATTTGGGCTTAAGTAATGAGGCCATCGCTTTACCCAATAGCCTGACATGACTTTACTGACGACTTATGACTGATGACTTATTATAATTTAATAAAATTGATATAAATTTTGATGCAAATATTTTCTACTTGACTAATGGCAAAATACTAACGGAAAGGCCAAAACCTAAAGAAAAAAAGAAAGAACTCTGTTGCTACTTGCTGACGCTGTCAATGTCATTATTTGACAGTCACGAATTATTTGGAAGTAAGGAAACGTGAGGAACTTTTAGATTTATTTGAGAATATTAGCAATAATTAGTTACAAAATGTCGGATATAAAAATAGTTGCAGCAAGTATAGTGAATTTTCTCAAACAACAACTAGAAAGTGATTCTCTTAGTGTGGACTCTCGAGAAAGCGTAGAAGTCGGCGTACAATGTATTGAAACTGCGTTCGAATTGAGTCCAGACGAGCTTACTAGTGGTGTCGATCTCTTACAACTTCTTCGTCAACAACGCAGTGGCAATGCAGTGGACCGCGAGGAGGCGGAGAAGTTAAAGAATGAAGGAAACGAACTCATGAAATCGGAACGTCATCGTGAAGCTCTTGAAAAATATTCTCGTGCGATAGAAATAGACCCACAAAACTCTGTATACTTCTGTAATCGGGCCGCCGCGCATTTTAAGCTTGGGGAGAATGAATCTGCTGTTGCCGACTGCATGGCGGCACTGGCTTTGCAACCTAATTACGGGAAAGCACACGGTCGTCTAGGAATCGCGCTAACAGCCTTAGACCGACACGTCGAAGCCTGCGCCGCGTTTGCTAGAGCTTCCCAACTAGAGCCAGATAACGAATCATATAAACAAAACCTAAGATTAGCAGAAGAGAGGCTTGCTCAACGTGGAGGCAGACAGATGGACTTTGACGGCTTATTGCAAAACCCTGCACTGTTAAACATGGCTTCAGAAATGTTATCCGATCCTAATATGCAGAACCTTATTTCTGGATTGATGAACACAACAGGAGCTGTTGGTGCAGGTAATCCACCTAATGCTGGTGGTATGAACGCTCTATTAGAAGCAGGACAGGCTTTGGCGCAACACATGCAAGCTGCTAACCCCGACCTTGTTGAGCAACTCCGTAGGCAAATCCGGCCACCTGGCCCGGATGGAAATCAACCTCAACCTCCGCCACCATCCCAGTGAAGAATAGGGTTAATATTTATAATAATATTAATATTTGTACAATAACTGCCTTATGTAATGGTTGGTCTAGTTGGGCAATTGTCTTTTAATGAAATTATATTGACATTGTAATGAAATGAAATGAAATGAAATAATATAATTTGAGTGGTTTGCCTAATGGAAGGATGGTAGTTCTTATCCCAGTGCAATACATAGATAATTGTATTTATTGGTGTAACTGCTTTATATATTTATTTTCATAATATGCTATGTAAAGCTTTGATTTATATAGTTGCATAATTTGCAGTGACATTAATTTGTGTGTTTTTCCAGATATTTTTAAACACATAAAAAGTAATAACTAGTTTTAATAAATAGATAAATATTGATATATAGTGCCTTTTTAAGATCAGCTATTTCATAAGGATGTTGTTGTACATTTTGTATATTATATAAAATATATTTATATATCTTGTGTGACTTTTTAAATGAATTTATAAAATTATTCAGTAATTTACCTTGATGGATCATATTGTGCGCTTTGAGTTTCTAAAACTCATTTATCAATCGTATGAAGATATAAGTGAGGCTATTGCTGCAGTTGACATCGGTGTTGGACCAAAATATTAGATGCTAGTGGTCATTATTCACACAACTACTATTTTTTTTAACTACATTTAGTACATACAATGAAAGATAAACACATGTAAAACAATGTTATTAGAACAGCTTTTGCTTTTTCCCATAGGACCAGGCACAGTGTTGGGCAACTGCCCAGAGCGCCAAGATATAAAGGGGTGCGATAAATCAGAGGCTGTTAGTATGGTTTTAAACATCATGTAGGGGGAGACATATAAATTACGCCCAGGGTGCTGCTATTACTAAAACCGCTACTGCATAGGACTTACCGCATACCTTCAAAAAACTGTTCCATTTGGTTAAAAATTAAAAAGTCTAGGATTAGCAACAAACTTATTATTTGATAAGTTATAAACAAGATAACCCAGTCCTTTAATGATTTTATGAAGTGGTGCTAGCTGCTTTGCCCACATGGTTAATTATCCCACAAGAACATATTTTCTGGATAAAAACTATCCTATGTGTTAATTCAAGTTACCCTCTATGTGTGTACCAAATTTCATGAAAATCTGTTTTTGCGGGAAGAAATAACAAACATACATACTTTCACATTACACATTAATAGGATATGCTAAGTCAAATAATTAATTATTACTTAGTTAATAAACATAAAATATTAAACATAACAATGGTGGTAATTTTGTTGTGCACTCACTAAACTAATTTTAAGTTATACCTGTCTTCTTTCAACTAAAGTAACAGAAGGAAACAAAACACTTTTAGTGCTGTCAAATTAGACCGTACACGTCATTTCTACAGACATTTAATCTATCACTCGGAAAATGTTGATTAAAAACATCACGATTAGACATGTCCGCACCAATCTGACACGTCTAAACTGTTCCATCTCTTTTGTTTTTGTTTCATTTGAGAAAGATAGCATGCATCTAAAATAAGTTTAGTTTGTGAACAGCAGAATCACCACCAATGTTATGTTTTCCATGTGGATATCTTTTATTACATGTAATGAATACAGTCTAAAAATAATTTGAAGACCTTTTAATTTAAATAACATGTCAAAAACTAAAAGTGAAACCTACCCTAAGTTATATATTTTCAAATTATAAACATTTGGATGAGATAACTTATTTATATATAATGCCTGCTGCTATTTAAGTTTAATCAAACTTTGTAGTTGGAGATGGTTTTATTACATACAGATAGCAAAAAACTTGCTCATAATCAAAGATATCAGAAAATTCTTTTCAATCAATTAACTAGACAGGGGGGTTACCATAAGCTCTTGAAACAGTTTTATTTCAATAATCATTATTGTCATTGAAGAAAGGCAACCTTATGATGTATACCATACAGTTGGTTATAAAGGTGGACATTTAGCAAGATGGAAACATTACTGCTTTAAGCGTTCATGGTCATGGTCTGGTCATGTTTGCTGTGACTATATTTGAGATGAATTTGATCTTGGCTAATAATTATTTCTTTAAATTAGAAAATAAAGCTCAATTATATTAAAAATGTTGCAAGTTCAAAAATTTAATTACATTATACAACAAGTTAGGGCAGATTGTTGTATAACATCATATATATTTTCCTCATTTCCTCATCTGTCTTGTAAATACAATCTTAAAAACAATTGTGTTATTATGAGGTTTTTACCAATGATTGAAGTAAATTATGAAAAAGATTAAATGTTAATACATTTTTGTGTAAAAAAAGTGGCTAAATTTGACACTTATTCATCATAATGTTTGTAAAAACTAAAACCATAGCAAGTGAAATTTGTACTATGTGCACTTAGTTAATCCAATAAAAAACACTTCTGTGGTAAATCATATTGTTACGTCATACGGGCATAAGAGGTCTTAAAAAAGCAATAAACATGGTTTTAATCTATAAAATAATTGAGATGTGGGGCATCTCAAACTAAATTTATTTTTCGTTAAGACGTAAATGATGATTTGTTTAATATTAAATTCTATTTCAAAAGACAGATCTTTTAATGAGGCACAGGCACAAGTTCATGCATTGTTGATGTGGCAATATTAGCAATTTGAGAATGTATAGGTATAATTTTCGAACATGTGTCTGTGTCTTATCTTAAACCTGTGACAAACATTTTCATACTTGCCTTGTAATTGAATTACTGCACCCACAGTTGGTAACAGTCTTGCATTAGTATTAGTTATGTATGTGATTGAATGCACACCAGCAAGCTGCAATCTTGTACCCACTTATACCTTATAACTACTTTACATAAATGCAATCAGATACATGATAGTACAGTATTACTATTTCAATTATGTGCTTCAGCTATACACTTTTTACAATTTATAATTTTAAATTGGCTGACCTAATCTAAATTTAAGCAAAATGATTAATTATGTAATAACAACTCTTTATAGACATATCTTTAAAATACATTCGGATTTCCAAAGCTTGAAGAATATAGCTGAAGCTCATAATTTAATAGTACTACTATACAAAATTGCAGCTGCGAAATGAAATGAATGAGGTGATAGGAACATATAACCCAGTAAAAGTATTGTTGTGAGTTTCTTTTATTCTATTATCTTCTATTTATGTGAAACAATTTGGATAAACACTTAGTCTTCCACAACCCACAGATTATTTTATTATTCTCTTCCATTGGCAGAACCTAGCCTGCAAGGTAGTAAATAGTAAGCACCTCATAATATCCTGCCTGCTTACAGTTAATTTGCTATAATCAATTTAGGGGCCGCCCTTGAAAAGTGAAAACTTAGATTTAGTCAGTACAAGGTAGTACATATCTGCAGCATTAATTGATTTAAAAACCCAATATGTAGTCTCTTTATTTTTATACGATATTGGAAGGCAAACAAGCAGACGGGTTTTCTGATCACGTCGCTCACAGACACCAAAGATGGCCATGGTGCGTTGCCAACCACAGGCCGGAGTCCTCCGAACCGGAACTTGTCAACGTTGGTGGTACCAATCCGGGGCAAGGCGCTGCAACTCGGCTGAATACTCCCGTTTTACAATTAGTTGGTCAACCAAGTAAGCTTCGTCGATCCATAGCAATGCAACTACAATAATTACATACATATCTTCACGCCAAGTCCCTTGCGAGGTAGGCAGAGAGTATCGAGTGCCAGACCTCACGATCCTGACAAACCTCTTCCTTCACATTCATAACCCTTTTCATACAAACACGCCGAATTCGGAGACTCTTGACACCACCCTCGGATAATATCCGATTGATCTGAGAAATGTCAGCCTTGGTCTCCCTGGGTACCTACATCCATCCACATTCGCATTGTATATCTGCTTTGTCAATCTTTCATCTGTCATTCTTTCCACATGACCGAACCAGCGGAGCATGCCCTTTCGCATTTTAACACCAACATTAATAATTACAATTAAGTATAATAACAATTCAAGTATTATTGATTTTAAATTAATGCCACTAGCAGGAACCTACCATTAATGCCTGATGGTACTAAAGATACAATGTTGTGTCTAGTACCATCTTGCTACTACTAACAATACGACGTGCTTTTAAAGCAATGTATACACTTGTGCAGTGATGCCAACGACACGAAACTATTAAAACGAGTAGTCGCCCATTCTTTTACAGTTATCATCAACATATTGGTTTTTGTGTCTAATGCATGGTAGTGTGGGTAATGTTTTATTGATTGATTGAATGTAGGTACTTTATAAGCATTATTATTGAAAAATATTAGCGTTCTGCATTTCTCCTACACATACACGATAAGTGTGTCAAATTTCATTCTCCTCCGTTCGCACAATTTTCGTAAATAGGGGTTGAAAGTTTTGGCATCACGTATTAATATGTAGATCATGACTTAAATTTTCTATTATTTTTGTTTGCAATTTCAATTTTGTATCCAAAAACTCATACTCACAAAAATTAACTCAGGGTTAACACCATGTATTTTACAAGCTACAAAATTGATTTTGATCATAACCAGTGTCGAGTTTATGAGAACTACACTCTACAGAAATAAAAGAATAATTTAATTTTCTTAACTATTTATTACACTCTGTGTATAATTTACGATAAATACATTTACATATGTTTATGTACATAATAGCAAATGTAGAAAATTGGACACCATGTTCAGTGTTGCCAATTCACACTGAACCCGGCTCTAAAACGTTCAAAAATGTAACAAATTCTATATTTACATATACGCTTTGTCCTAGTTATAGCCAAAATCATCAGGGCCTTATTAACCGTCGTTTCTTTCGATTTCCTAAGGCACTGTGTGTGACTATTATCTTATTAAATGCTTTAGGTGAAATGCATTTTTTTTTCAATCAAAGCTATTTAACTAAGTACCTGAAACAAATCCTAAATATGAATGAATTTATTTGTGTTAGTTTTCTTGATATTTTCTGCAAGGGTCGCCCATAATGTATCGCTTTGAAGGCAAATGTTAGACGCCAGTTGTAGATCTACTACAAATAGGGATAACTGAACGTTGGTCACATTCAGACTTGGCATTTAAAGAAAGCATTTTTTTAAACATTGCATAATTGTTTTTTTATGCAGCATCTTAAAATTCAATATTTTTAATTTCTGCTAAATTGGCAGTTTTTTACTCTTTAAATTTTAAAACATGCAGACCGATTATAATATTCATTCCTTAAAAAGATTAAGGATTAATTATCTATTATTATCAGATTCGATAATGTCGTTTGCATTAGTTTAGATTAGTGATGCCACATATTATAAGGATTTAATATCGACAATAAAAATACTAATTGGGCGACCCTTCGTATGGCCTAATTTCTTCTAGTAGGAACATTGAAAATTGCATTTCATTTTGAATAATAAATTACTTTACGTACAAAATCATTTTTCAAAAAAAAAATCACTTAATGAAATTAAAAGTGATTCATTCACGAATGTCTCAAAAGCACCAACCAAACAACTGACATAAATAGCTATTCTAAATATTCAAATTTTAAACAACTAATAAAATTATTTAAAATTATTAATAATATTTCATAATATAAATATACTTTTCTAATTACAAAGGCGTCTTATTACTGCCATAAAACAAATCTGAATTAAATTATTTAATAATTAAAAATCATCGATATAAATTTGATAACAATCGTATAAATTTGATTTCGTTTCAACCGAAATTTTAATGGAAATTATGATGTCAAATACTTTTTTCGAATATAAAGTTTTTTAAAGGAAATATTATATTTTGCTATTTAACCTTTCAAAATTTATTCAATAGCTTTCATTGAAGTGTTTGAAATAAACGACTTTTCGAAATTATCATTACCCTCTCATTATTGCAGTTTCATTATAAAAAATATTTTTTTCTTATGTATCAAAATTTCACGAAGTAAAAGATATTATTTTAAAGACGAAGAAAAACTCAAGATAAACTCAACTTATTGCAATGTCTGCCACACAGATTGCCTAATTACTGTTCTCATCCATATAAGCATTATAAAAATTCACACTGAAAATACTTCTAACATTAGAACGAATAATCAAGGAAATCCCAAACATGAAATTTAATAAATACTTAAAGCCAGAAAAAAGGAAATTTGAAAAGGCCCAGTTTCACTAAATGTAATTTAACGAACGCAATGTAACTTTAAAAATTTAGAATACATTCTTTTCGCTTGTGTTAAAAGTTACAGAGCGCAATTAAAATACTTTGATCAAAACTTACAGATAGATTACAGACACTTACAGATGTCTTACAGTAATGCTTCCACCATCAAACAAAATGTATTTAATATCAACCAAAGTACTGTACGATTTGCTATCAATACAAAATAATTAAAATACCAATCTAAATTGTGTTAAAGAATTACAATATTAAAATCTTTAAACGTAAAATAATATTTTGAGGGCATTTAACATTATCATTGACTTAAACTACGTTTAGTGAAAAGGTGCGGTTAAGAAAATACTATTCTAAATTTCGTATGAAAAAGCATTCGGAATCAGCGATTTCAGGATTTGCGCGGTCGACACTGCTGCATTAGTCCCGCTTAATTCCGTTTGGAAGGGGGGACCAAATGTGGGGGTAACTCTGATGGTAGGTCGTGACCGTCGATCTTCACTTGTATGAGGTGCATCGCCAGCGCAAACTCTTCATCATCGAGAAAACCGTCCTTGTCGATGTCAGACAGTTTCCAAATCTTACCGAGCACAGAGTTCGGCAACTTCGACTTCACCATCTCAGTTTTGGCCGCTGTTGAACAAACGCAAAACTTGTACACCTAGTAATGTGGTGATGATATACATATGATATGTAAATAAACCAAATATAAGATTAGTCAAACATGCATATGAGTTAATAAACATAAAAATAAGGACAAGCGATAGAAATTAATAAGAACGCTCGTAATACAACAGGGATAGAAGAAATTGCAGAAGCTTTTATATTTTTTCATACATCACAAATGAAAATTTCCAGGCTTTAAAGAAAATGAGAACCGAATGGAGTATTAGAGTTTTAGGAGTTATTTAAGTCATACTTCTTTGGGCGTATTAAGAAAAAAATTATGAGAGTGAATTTTAAGATCCGTCACACAAAAGTTACAAACTGAAGTTGCAGCGGAGAGCGAAATTTTAAGATGCGCGCGCATCTGTAGCGAAGTCTTCTGCTTTAGAAACATGTTTCTACTTTTCTTTCACACACATGATTTAGTTATTTATAAGTATGATTTATATATTTCTCGTGAAAGATTTTTTATTATTTTTTCAAACAGGTATAACTTCTTACACGTGTACATAAACACGCACCCATTTCTGTATTACTATTACATGAATTGGTATAGTGTATATTGTAGTTTAAGAAGTATATGGAGCTAGATGGTGCTTAAATCGTATTGATGTAGAAATACAATTTTATACAGATAATTAAAAATATTAACCGTTCGAATAATAAAAATAACATATTTGCAATGTAAAAATACATTAAAAAGAGCGTTTAAGGTCATCCAATAAACAGTAGGTTTTGCTGACAGTATTTGCTATCACTGCTATAACTAACCATGTAAGGAGATGATTGATGTTTACACGAAGCCGACTTCATTACATTAGTTAAAAAACACTCAAACTTAATTCATAACTGATGGAACTGACTGACGACTAAAACTGCGAACTATAACTGTATCTGTTGTATATCCGACGGAATGAAGCCACCACAAACCGCGTTTTGTTAATATTGAGAACGTTTCATATGTTTTTTTTCCTATAGAGGAAGAAAAATGATACACTGTCATAAAGATCCTGCAAGACCACGAATATATTTTTCCCCGTCTTGGTTCGGGTTCCTTTGCAGAATAGACCGTGTGCCTTCCTGCCAGGCAGCTTGTAGAAGGCGAGAATAGGCTTACGGTCACTAACGCCGTGACATCCTACTAGGTGGTCGAGTTTCACACCGACTCGCCCGGATTGGTACCGCTACCTTACCTATTCCAGCCACCATAACGTCCAATGCTTACCGTTGATGTGTTCCGGTTCGGAGGGTAAGGCAGCCGGTTAACTTACTTTTGCACGAGGCCTAACATCCCGGCCTCAGGTTGGCAACGCACTATTAGCTACCACCTTTGGTGTCTCTAGGCGGCATGAATTTGATGGTGAATGCCAACGCGACCCCATCTCGCTCCTTGCCGGGCGGCAGGAAGGTCATCGTGTGGTTTTTAGTCGGTTCGAGTCCGACATAACCCTCTGCTCTCCCCCGAGAGCGGTGGGTATCCGGGGGGATTTTCCACACGTAAAAAAAAAAAAGGCGGCATGAATTTCTTACCATCAGGAAATTCGTCTGCTTGTTTGCCTTCCATTATCATAAAAAAGTATATTTTTAGTAAACTTTTAACAGTTGTAAGATATATTTTAACAATGCAATCACATTTTCACGGTAAAACAATTCAAATACTGAATAAATTGTGACCCTCTCGTAATCAGAGCCAAAAACAAAAAACCTAGCTTGATCCAATACGGTAGACGGCGATTTCAAAACTGTAAATTGCAAATAGAACTTCCCCGTGAAAACATACATTACTGTCAAAAAAAATACTTGCACTGTGAAAATTAATATAACAAAATTTAACAGTAACAAAGAAACCAGTTTTGCTGAAAACACCAAAGTTTGGAGAACTGATCTGGAATCATCAGTTGAATCTAAATTTGTATTAACTGACTGACTGACTGGAGAATCGTCAGTTGAATCTAAATTATCCGTTGCAATATCTTCTGGTTCGTCATTTCGTACGGAACCTGGACGACTACTGGCTCTAGAATTGACTTGTCTGACTTCATAATCTACAGTCGATTCATGATAACTGTGGATAGAAATACCATCAGCACGACTATCGTAAGACTCGCTCATGATATGACAAAGGGTACTACAGTTTTGTGTAGCTACAGTCAAAACTTCCGCAATCCTATCAAATCCCTCATCATTTCGGGTCTTGAGGAGCATGCACAGTTCAGTAAGTTGGGAGCAACTCTGTGTGGTAGATAGCAGCGCTTGAGCAGTCGGGTGTAATGATAAGTTTGTTAGTCGTGGTAATAGTCTATGATCCGAATGCGTACCAGCTCCTGTGACTTTTCCATCGATGGGGTGGAGTGATTGGAAGAGTTGGTCGTATTTTGGTTTCTCCTTGCTGCAGATCCACTCGGGGTCCCCGTGGCCGGCGTCAACACCCTCGCCTCGCCCGTAGCCGAATGGCGACACTTGATCTTCTACACCTTCGAACGCACCACCTGGAAAATTGAAATCAGATTTTAGAACACAAATTAAGTCATTATATACTTATAATTTACTATCTAGACCCCTCACTTAACTTTTTACCTATTACTGATGTTCTTATTAAATTAATGAAAAATGTCTACGATTTATGCTCTGATCTTAAAAAAAGTTAAAATGCAAACTAATCATTACTTTCCCAATGACATACGACAAAAAGACAAAAATAATTAGGTATACTGGCGACTTCGTCCGGGACTTAGCGTGAATATATGTAAGTAATAAGATACCTATATTTTGAAACCAAACAAACGACTTTACCTAATTGCAAATATTTCTTCTAAAATATATCCAGTACATAATTGAAAAAAACAGACAACTTTTTATCAACTATTTCAAATTTATGTATCCTCAACACTTTCTTTTAGTTTTACGAAACAAACAAACAGACAAAAGTAAAGTATCTTCACGCCTATATCCCCGCAGAGGTAAGCAGAGGCACAAATATGGCACCCACGACTAGCTGAAGACACTAAGTCCCACAATGTGAGAGGTAGCAAGTCTATCGCCAACCGAGCACATATCCAAACCGAGCAACATTTTTTTTAATTAGAAAATTGGAAAACCCAAATTTTCTTTTTATTGCCCGACCCGGGATTCGAACCTGAGACCTCTTGCAGTCAAGTCCAACACCTAAACCGTTAGACCACAGAGGCGACGGACAAAAACACACAAAAGCTGTCAAAATTCTATCTCGAGTTTATTAAGAAGTTAAAAATGTTTATCGCCTTCCGCAAGTAAGGTTACTGGCCTGCCTGTAATACCGAAATGTTATTGCAAAATGAATGGATATAGTAACATTTCGAAGAAGCCTTTATAGGATTCTTTTGCTTTAAAAATTGTTAAAAGTTTGAATAAAACTTTATGTCAACCAACTTGTAGCATATAAAAACTTAAGCAATAAATATAGATAATAATTATAAAAAATTAAGCAACCTCCTCTTTCTGAGTACGAACATGTTTTATTTATAGTTTGATTAGTATAACGTGGTCTGCGATTATAACAGCCGACGGAAGGAAGCAATGTATTTCACAATAACACGTGCTGGTACAATTAACACGATTACTCCATATGTACAACAATCACCATAGTTTTCCACTGAATCATTGTGTGTCTCACAATATTTGTGTTTAGTCGTACTAAGGATACACTACCCTAATATATATGTGTATTTATCAATATACAATATACAAATAAAATACAAAAAACTGTTTGTCCTTCTTTCTTCTTCTATATTCTCTGCCTACCCCGTAGGAGACTTGGCGTGAATATATGTATATATAGAGTATCTTCACGCCCATATCCCCGAAGAGGTAGGCAGAGGCACAACCAGGGTACCCACGACTAGCCGAAGATACTAAGTCCCATAATGTGATAGGTGGCAAGCCTATCGCCAACCGGGCACATAATATAGATGGCACTTTTGTCAATTTATGTACTTTATGTTTATATCGCTTTTCATGGAAGGAAAGTCAATGTGCAAGCAGTCCACTTGATGGTTTATAGTGACTGCCACCCAAGAGAAATTGCAATACCAAGGGTCTTACAGTTGCGTTATATAAAACTTTAAAATATAGATAAACATATATTTTTTAATGAAGGTTTCTAAAGGATAGCGCCCAGTTAGACGGCTCGGGACGGGGCGCATCGGCGCGGATT
>NJDC01001344.1:15861-35816 GCA_002245475.1 Calephelis virginiensis
GTAAAGTGTAGTGTTGTGTGAATAAACTTTATAAATAGTATCGTAAATAAAGGATTGCTTCCTTAAAAGTGCTTTTTTTTTATAAGTGCCAGGAAGCCAAACCTAACAGTACGCTAGCCACTCGACCAACGAGGCGGTCGATAACAAAGAATTTAAGAATCGGTTCACTAATGGAGAAATCCACTAAAATCTACATAAAAAATATAGAAGTCGATCATATTTCCAGACCACCCTCTTTTTTTCGAAATCGGTCAAAAGTATAGGAATATAAGATCTCTAAATAATTATCAAACATAAACATGAGGTTCCAGTTACAATAAAAAACGTATTATTTAAGTCTATATGGGATATCAAATTAACGCAACATACATACATACCGAATGATATCTAAAAATAACCTACATTGCAAATTATTTTTTACAGTAAATCTTAGACTTAGAGTGATAATATTATACATATAATGCATACTAATATTATCAATGTAAAAGCCTATCTACTTTGTTTCTTACGGTTTAACGTCTATAACGATTTCGATGAAAGAGCCTTAAAGATTTTTGTATGAAGCCTGTCTTACCTACTGTCCGCCATTTTGTTTTTTTTTTCAAAATCACGTTCACTAATAATGCTTTCAAAAATGGATAGCTAACATCAATACAAACAAAAAATAATCTGAGACAATAACGCGTAAAGTGTCACATTTCTAAGATATGAGCTCCCAAAGTTATAACTTAGTAAACCTGTCTGAACCCCGTAAAGTAACCCCTTTAATAGTAAAACTTTAGTTGTTTTTATCTTCGGAATGTGACACTTACGAGTTTTTTTCTAACAATATTTTTTATTTGTATTGATATTAGCTTTCCATTTTTGAAAGAATTATCAGTGAACGCAATTTTGAATTAAAAAAACCAAATTGCCGAACAGTAGGTAAGCCAAAATCTCCATAGCCCTTTAAATTCAAAGATCGAGGTCCAAAATTTAAAAAGAACTAAAATTGAGGTTTAATCCTTTTCCAGGTCATATTCGCCGACGAGTTTATCTGCTTATTCAAAAAACGAATAGGCTAGCATAGATTTCTTATGTATCCTTATCCCAAGATGCTTAGCATAAGTGTCAGTTTGGCAACACACGCTGACGACTAGTTTTAGTTCTAGAGAAGTTCATTTGTTACCGCAAAAAAATCCGTCTGGTTGTTTGCCTCCATATAACTACCATACAAAACACAACAAGTACATTAACAAAACAAGTTTTTACGTGTATACAGAATAATTAGATCACGTAACATTGATCATACATAACATAGTATATTATATTACTGTATGTGATACAGACAAATGGTACACTTCATATTGTCATTGTTACAGCAAGGTCATAGTTTAATAGCTGTTACAGAATATGGCCGTTAACTGATCGACAATAAACATTTAGGATTGTTTGTTTGTTTGTTTCATTAGTAAAAATGGCCAAACAAGTTGTCTATAACTAATATAGAAAGATCCGAAACAATAACATTTATTCTTATGCGTTATTTTGTGTTGTATAACCTATATATTAATACGTGATGCCAAAATTTTTGACCCCTTTTTACGAAAATTGCGCAGACGCACGCAGGAGCATGAAGTTATACAACGCATTAAGTTATTGTTTATAGGCAACGTGGTTTTCTTAGCATCAGGGGACTAATCTGATAGTTCGCCTTATTAAAGTATTAAAATATGTATATCTATACACAAATTTAAATGATGTGAAATTTTAGCTGTTAAATAGGAAATTAACGTCAATTGCATTATAGTGCTTCAACTACCTATTTAGCAGAGGAATAGCCTAAATGCTGATGGACATAAAAACTCCTAACTGGAAAAGAAATATATATATTAATACTTGATGCCAAAACTTTGGACCCCTTTTTACGAAAATTGCGCTGACGCAGGAGCATAAAATTTGGCACACTTATAGTTTATGTGAAGGAGAAGTGCAGAACGGTAATACTTTTCAATAATAATGCTTATAAAGTACACTAAATCAATAAATAAAACATTACCCACACTACCATATTTGACACACACAAATATATACTGATGATAACGATAAAAGATCACAGATGGCGCACTAAAAAGTTTGGAAACAAAGTAGTTGTTCTAGAGAAAAGAAGATGACGTTCTTTCCAACAAGATATTATAATTTATTTTGGTCTAATTTTGACCAATGGGCGACCACTAGTATGCTGTTAATATAATACTAAAATTCATAGTTTTCAATAACACCCGAAAACCCCTATATATGCAATGTAGATAAATACAGTTTTATTCTTTTCACAAGAACCCTCTTCCGACTAGGTATAGCTTAACCATATTTTTTTTACGATATGGAAGGCAAACAAGCAGACGGATTTCTTGGTGGTAAGAAATTCACGCCGCCTAGAGACACCAAAGGTGGGAATGGTGCGTTGCCACCCTGAGACCGGGATGTTAGGCCTCGATCAAAAGTAAGTTTACCGGCTACCTTACCCCCCAAACCGGAACTTGTCATGCGGTTATAGCGGCAGGAATAGGCAAGGCGGTAGTACCTACCGGGTGAGTCGCTGCGAAACTCTACCACCTAGTCAGATGTTAGTGATGGTAAGCCTTTGCTCGCCTTTTACGAGCTGCCTGGCAAGAACGCAGATGGTCTATTCTGCAAAAGGAGCCCGGACCAACACGGGATAAAAATAACAAATTTGGTTTATTTAGACAACAACAGAAGTCGGTTTTGTGTAGTTTTCAGTGCAAAATTATTGACTTTAAGATGACTTTACATAAAAGTGAATCCACTGACGAAAGTTGGTGATATTATAAAGAAAATGTCACTGATGAATCAGCGATACAATCAGGCAAACGTGAAACAAAACGTGCTAAAACCAAAAACACGGTAAATGCAATCATCGTAAATGTAGTATGACCTTCTTCGTTTCCAGTAAATTACATACCAGAGTTGTATTAATAAGTTTTTATTTGGAAGGTTATACAAAAATTTACTTCGTGTTGGTTCGGTCTCCTTTGTAGAATAGAATAATCCTGCCAGGCAGCTCGTTAAAGGCGAGCGATTACCGTCACTAACACCAGGACATCTGACTAGGTGGTAAGAGTTTCGCAGCGAGTCACCCGGATTCGTACCACCGCCTTACCTATTCCTGCCGCTATAACGTCAAGACGTGTTCCGGTTCGGAGGGTAAGATATCCGCTAAATTTACTTTTGCTCGAGACCTAACATCCCGGCCTCAGGTTGGCAACGCACCAGGTGTCTCTAGGTGGCGTGAATTTCTAACCATCAGGAAATCATTCTGCTTGTTTGGCTTCCAATATCATTAAAAGAAAATGGAAAATATTTAATATACACCAAGACCATAAAAACAGTTTAGACAAATCTTTAAATTTTAACAAAATCCATTACCGGATCTGGACGCTGCCAGTCACTGAGAACTTTCGGCGAAGATCTTATTTAGGTATAAAAAGATTAAAATGATTAATCTTAAGCATTTTGTTAGATATGTAATCTTATAACTCTTTTATATAATACTAGCGGCCCGACTTCGCACGGGTTTAAAATATACCTTCCTCTTCAATCACTTTATCTATTGAAAAAAACGCATCAAAATCCGTTGCGTAGTTTTAAAGATTTAAGCATACAAAGCGAAATAGGGACAGAGGAAGCGACTTTCTTTTATACTATGTAGTGATAAGAGCAATATATTATTAGGTTTACTTTTATATTACTTAGATTTGATTTTTTTTTAATTTATTTAATGGAAAGTCTTTATATGATCGTGAATTTTATTGTTGTGTTTAAAGGTCCCTATCATTATGAAACATGTGCAACTAGCGCGACTAAATTATACAAGACTTAAATGTTAAAATCATAACTCTCCTTTCATGTGGTCGCACTGTGATATCATGGTTTATACTTTTGTCATGAAAACCCTAAAAGAAACTGTTTACGGTTTTGCGTCCTCTAATTCGGAGGTTGGCAATTATAGGCGATGGATAAATGAACCTTTTATCTGAGTTCAGAGCAAGGGCGACCGCAGCGCTTAGGGCTGTCAACCATATCCCGAATTGGTGAATAATATCTAATGATTTAATCATATGAACAAACGATATACGGCTAAGCTAACGCTAGAAAAAAACCTATTCGTTGAAATAGTAAAAAATCGCTTTACGACAAAACTTAATTGAAAAAAATAATTTTACAACTAAACGTACGCAATACCTAAGGGAACGTGCCCATACTATATGACCTACTTTTTAAGATTTTACGACCCCTCCCTCCCGTCGGTAACCACTGGTAGTATATGGAAAGACTCCCCCCCCCTTCAAGTTTTTACGTAGTAGTTATTGTACAGCGTACACTCTCGTGGACTAGCTCGACAACTTCACTATACTACAAACTGCCTGTGTCTGTTTTCAATCAGCTGACGTATCATTATACTTCTGACATAAGTATGCCACTAGCTGTGAGTTTGAGAAGCACGCAGAATTGCGCACCATTTTCGAGTTTAGTCCGAAAGTTCTATTGGCGAAATCGACTACGTAACAAAAATCTGTCACCCTCTCCCTCTTGTGACAGGTCGTAGTACTTTAAAAACCTCCCTCCCCCCCTAAACAGGTTACGTAGTATGGGTACGTTCTCTAACCTAAGATTAAAATCAAGAGTTGAAAATTCACCAGTAACATCTATGGTGTCTATAAGCGATCCGTATCTCATGCCATTAAAACCTGTTTGCTTATTTGACTTCCTATGGCAAAATAAATATTTTTTTTGTTGATATTATAGATCCCCAAACACTGCGGTCACGTATTACACACTAGCTGCTACCTGCGGCTTCGCCCGCGTTCTCACAGAAACCCGGTGTGCGATCGGGATTAAAAATAGCCTATATGTTAATCCAGGTCACAATCTATCTGTCTTCCAAATTTCAGACAAATCCGTTCAGCCATTCGAGCGTGAAAGAGTAACAAACATCCATACATCCATACTTACAAACTTTCGCATTTATAATATTAATAGGATAAAACATAAGCTCAGCTAGAGTTTTTATTCTTTTTAATAGTACGTATTTAAATTTACGTTTCTTTCTGAATTTACATTAGCTTGAGACTTATGTCCCAGCCCATTATACTATTACCACCTTTGGTGATTTTAGGCGGCGTGAAATTCTTAGCATGAGGAAATTTGTCTGCTGGTTCGCCACCCAATATCATATAATATAAAAATTAAATTTAAAATTAAAAAAAACCCCGACACAAGAAAGTAATTTTCCTATAAAAAGTAAAAATATCGGTTAATCTCCCTACTTTCACACCTCACAACTTTTAAACGGCAAAACCGATTTTCATCAAACATATCTAAGAACACTCGCATATAAGTTAACTTTAATACAAAAAAAGCTAAATTGAAATCACTGCATCTGTTCGGGAGTTATGATGCCACAGACAGACAGACCGGTAAAATTTTTAACACCCCTCTTTTTACGTCGGGGGTTAAAAAGAAGCCTCAGATTTGCATCACAAGATTAATTTATGTGTATTTATAAGAAAATCATTTTTCAATCAATCATTCATATCAATGAGGCTATCCGACATTTGACAACCCTGTTTTCGCCATGCACGAATGCACAATGATCTATGAAGATCTGTATTAAATAAAGTTCCGCCGTAAATTTCCTCGGCTGGATCTGGGTCATTGGGTCTAAGAAGAGAAGGCCGAATGGTCACGGTGTTGGCACTAGTCAGCGTTTTTACTACGTTCCGCTAAAACATTGCCAATTGTCTTGTGGACATTACAATTGGTGTTTTTGCGCATATTGTGAAAGAAATCAATAAAAATTTGTAGCGGCGAATCGGAGTTACACAGCAAGGGTTCAGCATAATTTTTGTACAGTGAATCAGATTTTCTAAATATCTGGAGGTCCGGGCTCCTTTGCAGAATAGACACCTGCCTTTCTGCTAGGCAGCTCGTAAAAGGCGAGCATAGGCTTACCGTCACTAACACCGTGACATCATACTAGGTGTTAGAGTTTCGCAGCGACTCATACGGATTGGTATCACCGCCTTACCATAATGTCAATGCTTGCCGTAGATGTGTTCCGGTTCGGAGGGTTAGGTAGCCGATAAATTAACTCTTGCTCTAGGCCTAACACCTCGGCATCAGGTTGGCAGCGCACCATTACCACCTTTGGTGTCTCGTGTAAATGTAAAATGTATGTATGTATGTAAATGTAAAAAACACAATTTTTATTCCTCGACCTGGGATTTTTCAGAATTTTGTATTTGTGTATATCTTTCAACGCCTACAACCGACGACACCACAGAGGAGATAAAAACTATTACTTAATAATATAATGTATGTTTGTAGATACATCGCGATAAATAACGAACATCCGACACCGCTAATGAGGCGAACATTGCACATCCAATGCAAATTATCACAATAATTCAAGGCCAGTAACAAATAACTATTCTTGTTGGAAACATAGTTTTCTTTGACTAGTTTCCATACACATTAAAAATTATTGCACTTGATACCTAATGTTGTTAACACATATATATCATTATGTATTTAAACATAATTATATTTAGAAGTTGTCGCTTCAGCCGCGAATAAAAATGATTCAACTTCCCCACGTCAACCAGGATTATTTTGACTTTCATCCAAAGAGTACGTTGTGTCTGTCGTATAAAAATTAGGTGATTAACTTTTGGCTGACTCCTGTGACCAACAGTAATGCAATGGAGATAGCAAATACAGAACACGTCATTAGACAGCTATTTGATGTACACTTTACCCAGTGATCTTCACTAAAAAGATACTGAATAGCCCTGAAGTTGAATTATAGTCTAACATTTTAAATGCATAAGTATAAATAAAAACACAAATATAAGCAAATTTCTCGGGACATATTACACAAATTGATTCTAACCCCAAAGCGAGTAAAAAGCAAATTATATGCTTATGTTAATGGGTGTTAGGTAACCATACTAACACACACAAATACTTAAACAGACAGCGAAATTAATTTAATTACCTCACCCAAACCCAGAAAAGCACATATTTATATGTTTACCACACAAATACGTGCCCTTTCGGCAATCGATCGAACCCCGCGGTTAAAACACTTACAACCAACGACGCGGTCAAGTCGAATATGTTTGTTATGCTTTCACAAATAAGCCGCTAAACTGATTTTGGTGAATTGGACTCATTGACACTTTCCGTCTTATTAATTTAAAATCGCTTAGGCTAAGTATTATCCGAGGTTACATTGCACTATTTACTTCCCGAGTAATCGAGTATTTTCTTCGCATTAAAAAATTTATTAATAAACGTGGTGTAATCATAGAGCAACTATACATTTTTTACACCGTCGTAAAAGCGTATCTTATGGCCACACACTTATTTTGAATCAAAAAGAGTGAGTTAGAGAGTACTAAATGAGCTAACATTTACGAGATATGACATAACTGACAGCGCCAATTTGACAATTTACGTATTGTCCTTAGGATTGGCGGGAAAATTTGGATAGGAAAGACCCTCTTTTTGAGGTGATCAATCTCAACAAATAAAGCTGTAAAATCTGGAAAAACTTAAGAATTGAAGTGTTTAACTGATAAGCGTATTATACATAATTATTACAGAGACAAAGTTAAGTAAATGTTATAATTTAATACTTATTTATGAACATATATCAATAAAATTAGTTGACAGGAATAGCTGAGGATTACCAAGTTTCATGTAGGATATTTATTGTTTATACAGTTTTATTAAAAAAAAACAAGGATATGCTTAGTACGACAAAAGTTATCATAATAGTAGAGGCAGGAGGCCAAGAGGTAAAAATACTAGCTTTGGAAATATGAAATACACAATGTGACTTTAGAAAAAAAACTGGACTTATAACTTCATAAATAAAAGCGGTGTTACCATATAATAACAACACCTTTCTTACGAGGGACTAACGCGTATGTTATGGTAACACAAAACATATTTTCGTTTCATTTGGCGATAACGTTTAAAATTACTAGCGCGCTTTTTTAGGATTTCCTGAAAATGAAAGAAGTAAAAAATAAAAAAACTGAACAACTAAATTGTTTTAGTGATAAGTATATTATACATAACTTCAAACATGATAAACTACAGAACTAAAACAGTGTAAGACAAAAGTAAGAAGCTGAGATTCTCTTCTTCTCTTCTTTTGTTTGATAAATGAAGAAAATGATGAGCACAAGAGAAGAGGCATGGTACTGGGTGTACAGGCATGGTACTGTATGAAAACTATACGATAAATAAATGTTTCATATATTTTTTCTTTCACGTCTAAAACTAAAATGAAGGTACGAGTATCATAGGGAAATTAGGGAGTTAAACAAAATTACTTTAGAAATAAAGCTAGTCTAAAACAAAGAAAAAAACTAAACTAATATGCATTTGAAAAATTATAAATAAGGGAACATTTTATATTTTCTGTTTATTTAGGTATTTATTTTATCTAAAACAGCCATTTCATAATTTGGGATAAATAAAAGAAATGTTATGATGGAAGAGTCTTAGCATGTCTCAAAGGAAACAAAAATAAAAAAAATATATAATATATTTTTTATTTTAGCTTATAAACTTTACTTTCTATTTTTTAAAGCTTTTTAAACTTAACATTAAATAACGCAATTAAGAATCGCAAGGTAAATTTTATTACGATTTTTTGATGGAATGCAACAACCTATTTTTGGAAATATTAACTATGTCAAGATAGTCGATCCTTAATCTGTCATTAAACCATGTAGGGTCATGGACTATCTTTATGTCAGAGATCAGCTTCGAAATAGTTTACTTCATCTCTACTTCATCTTTATTAATAATGAATTTGTGAAATGTCAAGTTCAACCATAGAGTAAAGTTTCACTCGCCCTAGTCTACGTTTATTAATAAGGGGCTTTATGTTCAAATTTATTTTAACGCGTGTATTTTTTTTTGAAGAATTGCAAATAAATCAAGCAAACTTTTTTTATGATGAAAGGCGATCAATCGTTATCCTATCATAGATAAACAATTTTTGCGTAAGCCGTAGATAGCATCGGCGCGAGCGTAGCGAAAGTGAGTTATAGGAAATGGCCGGCGAAGTGGACTAATTACATACTATCGGACACGCAACATGCCTACCGATTACTTGTCAGTATACTTACACTAGTTGTGGTCAATTTCATTATTACTTAAAACTAGTGGTCGCCCATTGGTCGAAGTTCGACCATAATAAATTTTAATATCTTGTTGATAAGAACGCCATATTCAAGACCCATACTCAAGACCAAATACTATGATTATAGTATAGTTTGTGCGCCATCTATGATCTTTTATCGTTAACATCAATATATTTGTTTGTGTGTGTCAAATGCATGGTAGTGTGGGTGATGTTTTATTTATTGATTTAAGGTACTTTATAAGCATTTTCATTGAAAAATATTAGCTTTCTGCATTTCTCCACCACATAAACTATAAGTGTGGCAAATTTTTGCTCCTGCGACCGCGCAATTTTCGTAAAAAGGGGTCCAAAGTTTTGGCATTACGTATTTATACATAGATAATGATTCTCAACTCACTAGATGGAAAGAGAAGAAAGTATACAGCATACTCAGCTTAACGAAGAAACTTTTTAAAAAGTACCGTAGTTTGTGGGATTAGACCACTTTATTCTGATCGTAGTCAAAAAAAACCTTTTACAACATATTCCTTCAGTATATTAACATGCGCAACAAAAAGAAGAGAAATTCAGTCTAGATGACAGCAAATCACGAAGGAAGATGAAGGTCGCGGCAGAGGATGCAGATATTGCATTAACAAGGAATGCCGACGCAGATCGAGAGTCAGTTGGGGACACATTCCGTTCTAAATAGCCGTACCAACACCAGAGATCTGCAAATACATTTAGACAGTTTCGAAATCTTTATGGTACAGCTTTAAAAATTTTAAGAAATTACATACAGTAATTACATTTCTACTTGAACCTGTATGACGGACAGTATTCCTATTCTATCCCCTACCACAGGATACCTATCATATACCTTATGATTCCAATGGCATTTCTTGCCTTATACAAACTGACAGTAATCCTAACCTCTACCGTAATGCACCTACCCTATAGGTAACACATCATTTTAGCCTTATAGCCCGGTGAAGTTGTAAAAACCTCGCGGTTAGCAAAATATTAGCCATTTCAAAAAAAAAATAGGTAACAACGGCGGTATTTCTGAACCGATAAGACTTAATAAACCTTAAAGAAATTCGCATAACAATATATCAATGGTCAGCATCGGCGAGAGGGCCAACGCCCCGATACCTTTTACCTGCTTCCGTGAGGCGGAAAGGGACTAACTACAAGGGATCAGTGAAGGGTATGATGCCTATGACCTTGGGCTAGGATGGTAAGACTTATCAACCAGTAACCTACATATCTTCGTCACCTCGGCTATATAAAAAAGTATATAAATTACTCAGCGTATAAAACTGCACAAGTGCAATACAAAAAGGAAGCCAACGCCAAGTCTAAGTGGTGGCAATTCTTCCCGACAGAGGAACTGCTGAAGGTCGCGGCGCAGGACGCAGGTATTGTGCTAAAGAGGAAGTCCGCCACATACCAAGTGGCCAGAGCGGACACATTCAGATCAAAATGGACGATTCCAGTTAACAAAGTTATTTATTTGCTTTACTCGTTTTCATTGCAACGGAATGCACACAAGTATTCCAAAACACCCCCACGCTGTCACAAGTTGGCAACACACTAAGTTATACAACGCATTAATTTAGTGTTTATAGGCAACGTGGTTTTCTTAGCATCAGGGGACTAATCTGCTAGTTCGCCTTATTAAAGTATTAAAATATGTATATCTATACACAAATTTAAATGATGTGAAATTTTAGCTGTTAAATAGGAAATTAACGTCAATTGCATTATAGTGCTTCAACTACCTATTTAGCAGAGGAATAGCCTAAATGCTGATGGACATAAAAACTCCTAACTCGAAAAGAAATCTATATATTAATACTTGATGTCAAAACTTTGGACCCCTTTTTACGAAAATTGCGCTGACGCAGGAGCATAAAATTTGGCACACTTATAGTTTATGTGAAGGAGAAGTGCAGAACGGTAATACTTTTCAATAATAATGCTTATAAAGTACACTAAATCAATAAATAAAACATTACCCACACTACCATATTTGACACACACAAACAAATAATATATTGATGATAACGATAAAAGATCACAGATGACGCAATAAAAAGTTTGAAAACAAAGTAATGAGTCTTGAGAAATGACTATGGCGTTCTTATCAACAGGATATTAAAATTAATTTTGTGCGAATTTCGACCAATGGGCGACCACTAGTAAAAATAAATATATAACTTATCACAACTACATATAACTTATACATTTATCAGTAACAGTAGCACGTGTGCACTGTGGAATTTAAAAAATAACTGAGGACAAAAAATTAAGTTGAGAAAATTGACAGAATAAAAACCCGGCCAAATGAGAGTCGGACTCGCGCACGGAGGATTACGTAATAAATTGTAGGTAGGTTTTCGATGCACATCCGGGCAGCATAACGACGCTCGTGCGAATATGTCCGGCTATGGCTCACTCCGTGATGTTACCTCCCGCGCTACCCACGCGGCCGTTGCTTGGCAACCGCCTAGCGCTCGCGCCACCCCCCCACCGCGGCGTGGCGCTCGCACTGCGTTTAGATGCACGGATTATTTTAATTTTGTGAATTTTTATGTATTAGATTAGGTATTTATTTTTGTAGTTAGTATATTTCTAAATATTTGCTTACTAATATTCAAGTTTTTACCTGTTTATTAAGATCGAGTAAAAATTGCTTAAAAATTACGTATGTAGTATGGGAGCCCCCTTTAATATTTACTTGTCATTTAATTATTTATTTTGAAAGGCAACAAACAAGTAATTCTTCTGTGAAAATTTGAATCGTCTCTATTACCGTTTTTAATATTGAGCAAAATAAAAAACGAAAAAACACGTTAAATGTATAAACCCTTATTATTTTTTTTTAATGTTTAGTATTTGTTGTTATAGCGGCAACGGAAATACATCATTTGTAAAAATTTCAGCTTCCTAGCTATCACGGTTTAAGCGATAAAGCCTGGAGACAGACAGACAGACAGCGGAGTCTTAATAATAAGGTTTCCGTTTTTACCCTTTGGGTACAGAACCCTTAAAAAATAACCCTAATTTCACTGATTAAATTTTGCACACCAAATGTATACTAATTTTACAAATGCGAAAGTTACGACGTACGCTTGACTGATTTTGATGAAACTTGACATGCATATTATTGAAGACCCGAGTTCAAAGATAGACTATATTTATTTCAAATATTAACCCCCACAGGACTACAAGCTGGAATAATACTGAATATAAAGAGCATAGATATTCTACGCCGATATAATCGCAGGTTAAACATCTAGTTTAGAATATAACAATTACAATCTTTGTAACTTCTTTGGGACATCAACACTCAGGTAATATTTTTTTATTTTATTTTATTTTTACGATATTGGAAGGCAAACAAGTCGACGGATTTTCTTATGGTAAGAAATTCACGTCGCTTAAAGACACCAAAGGGGGTAATGGTGCGTTGCTAACCTGAAGCCGGGATGTAAGGCCTCGACCAACAGTAAGCTTACCGGCTACTTTACCCTCCGAACCGGAACAGGTCAACGGCAAGCACTGATGTTATGGCGGCAGTAATAGGTAAGGCGGTAGTACCAATCCGAGCGAGTCGCTCTCTACCATCTAGTAGGATGTCACGTTGTTAGTGACGTTAAGCCTATGCTCGCTTTTTACGAGCTACCTGGCAGGAAAGCAGATGGTAAGTAAGTAAGTATCTTCATGCCCATATCCCCGAAGAGGTAGGCAGAGGCACAACCAGGGCACCCACGACTAGCCGAAGACACTAAGTCCCACAATGTGATAGGTGGCAAGCCTATCGCCAACTGGGCACATTTCCAATCCCGACCAACATTTTTTTTTATTATCTATTATTTTTTTTTTATTATCTATTATATATTATTTAATTGGAAAAATCCAATTTTCTTTTTGGTTGGCCGACCTGGGATTCGAACCCGGGACCTCATGCAGTCAAGTCCAACACCCGGACCGCTAGACCACAGAGGCGATTCAAAAAGAAAGAAAAAGAAGGCAGATGGCCTATACTTTAAAGGAGCACAGATGAACACGGGGTATTTATTTGCGAATATTGGGGGTAATATAAATAGCTTTCTAAATCCAGATATAAATCGCACGAAGTATTGGGACTGAATAACACAAAGCACGATCGATACGCCGACGTCAGTAACTTCACCTGCATTACATTCAGTCACGTGGCATTACGTGACTGAATGTAATCACCCACCAACGTATCATACAAAGCTCACACAACAGGTAGGACTGTCAGACTACTATTTCTCAATGTTGGTCCTACTCACAGTAGGAGTGGGAGGTGGCAATGTAGGGCTTGACAGATTGCTTATTAAATTTGGAATCATTTATGTATAAATATATTTGCAGTGGTATTTTATTCAAATCCGACACTAATCTAAACGGTTTCGCTTTTACGGCATCCTCAAGACTATGTTATTATAATTTAACTTACTAAAATTCTAAAAACGAAAAATACACTTCTTTTTTTTACAATTACCAATGCAGTCTCGCCAAGAGCGTAGAATGGAAGGGGTACATATAAAATTTGCTAATTAGGTAGGTATATTAAAAAAAATATGTTAAATAAGGTTGTTAAATATTGAATATGGTATAGACTATGTCAACTTCCAAGATGGCGAAAGATCGCCCGCCATTTTCCGTCACTAACACCGTGAAATCTGAATAGGTGGTAGAGTTTAGCAGCGACTCGTCCGGATTGGTATCAGCGCCTTACCTATTCCTGCCACCATAACGTCATGACGTGTTCCGGTTTGGAGGGTAAGGTAGTCGGTAAACTTACTTTTGCTCGAGGCCTAATATCCCGGCCTTAGGTTGGCAACGCACCATTACCAATTTGGTGTCTCTAGGCGGCGTGAATTTCTTAACATCAGGAAATACGTCTGCTTGTTTGCTTTCCAATATCATAAAAAAAATACATACCTATTAACATTGCAATTAGTCTAATTTCGAAGGAACCTTAGGTTGTTTCTAACAAATTTGGTTTAATTGCACAATCCATGGATGAGAAATATTTTGAAAAAAATATATATAGGCACACTTTCAAAAAATAATAGACTATTTGTTGATCAAGCAACTAGCACTCGCCTCTTGCTAGTTGTCTAACAGAAAAAAGCCAAATTCTTAAAGCTACTAAAATATTAAAAACTCATAATCAAACATTAATATCAAACAGTAATCAAAAACACCGCCACCGTTATATAGACATGTGCGAACTACAAATACGAACATCGAGAGCATGACGTGATTCATATCGCTGCAGTTGGTATGCCACTTAAGTAGCATTTTGTACTGTTCGACTATAAACGATACAGTTATGCCTTCTCTACACATTAGCCAACAACTTCGGTCAAAGGTTCCAAACAAATGTCTAACATCAAGTAAACATTTCATACAATCGCTACAGATAGACCGTCACGGTCAAATAAATTTATCTTCAAATTGTTTATGGTGTGAGTTCAAATGTTTAAATGGATTTCTGGCCCAAGATAAGAGTCAGAGAAAATTACTATCTCCACTTACAGGCAAACGTTAATAAGCACAATTTTAATTTATATTTCAACACTTTTTTAAAAATTTCACGTAGGTATTGCAGAAGAAAATCGTCATATTCATTGCTGCCTTACAGGTTTATTACAGTCAAAAAAAGCAATCACAAAAACATAATAACCAGTAAAATTAAACACCAAAAATCAAAATTCGTCACCGTTACGAAGCACGTGTGCAAACTACAATTATAACAAGGCATGAAGTTTATTTAAATGTAATATATAATTATATTGTTTGACAATTGACGACTTTTGTCAAGCTCTATATACATTCGCTGAACACTCAAACTTCTCGCTGAGTGCGTTGAATCAATCCGTACACAGTAATATTTATTAGTATAAAAGCATTTAAGCGTATTACTATTATTTTTTTAATATTTCTCTTGGGACACGCTAACGAAATAATTTGACACGAATACAGTTCGCATATGTTAATCGAGATTCTTGTGTATTCGGTAAATTTGTACAGGGGCACTAAGTTTATTTGCCATTTACGTAAGCTGACTGACTCACGTTTTTAACAAATATCACTGATTAGTAAATATATGAGTAAGCATGATATCTAGTAATAGACAGATCAATGGAAACTATTTAAACATTTGCAATCTGAGCCTGGTTTATTAAAGTCAATTAAAAGCGGTAACCCTATTTTTTCTAGCGGTTTACCCGTGTATACGTCAAAGTAGAATATATTTTTATACAAACATTTTAATTTACCATAGTAATCCTTTAAAGGGTTGACTTTTTTAAAAGTAGTCCATACTTGAACTCGGTTTTTCGACTATATGAATATCAGATTTCATCAAATGGGTACAGCAGTTTAGCTGTCAAAGCAACTATATATAAAAGCAAACAAAGTTACAGATTCCATCGTGTAACCTAATGAGTGAGGGTAGTAAAAGCTGGTGGTTGGTATTTTGGATGGTGTCATCCAACCAACCAACCAAAGCACCAGCTTTTACTACCCCCTAAACCGAAACGCGAGAGTGAGGAGCACTGTCGACGTGGTATGCTTTAATGTGTTAAAGCTACCTACTGCTTCATTTGTGATGGCTGACATGCAAATTTAAACTTTAAAAAAATGTAATAAAAACATTACGTTACTTTTTGTCACTGTCGTGTTCCGTATGTAGCCTCCACAAGGTTACGGTATCTTACGATTAAAGAAGTATACTCTTGTTTAACACGTTAGTCTCTGATTCATCTGACGCATCGCCGCAAATATTTTTTTATGTTTGGTGTCTACAGGCGACTTGTGACTACTTCTATCAGGAAGAGAAACCTGAAGACAAATAGACAATGTGAAGCCTTCTTTGTAGTGAAGATAATTGTATCAGATCTTATTCTTTCACAATTTTACCTAACATTCTTTTATCCAAGTTAATTAAAAGTATCTACCTGTATTTAATGTTTAGTTGGAATTGGTAAGAGCATTAAGTTTTACGACGGCGATAAAGATACTGATATGAAAACTGTTGAGTCTAGGGGTACAGGAAGTGCGCGAGTGGGTGATCGATATTCAGTACGCGTTCAGCCGATATGGATCCTCCTTTCCGGTTATGAGACTAATCATGGGTGTCCTAGTTGTACCTGTGCGTAACTCATTGTCGTTTTATGAGAGTGGAAATACCTACCTACTTACTTTTTATGATATGAAGAGTACCTATTCCCGCATCCCCGAATAGGTAAGCATATGCATAAGGGCACCCATGACTAGCCCGAAGACACTAAGTCCCACAATGTGATTGGTGGCAAGCCTATCGCAACCGGCCACATATGCAATCTGGAGCAACGATGTTTTTATTGTAAAACATCGTTAATTTTTTTTGTTGCCCAACCCACGGGTCGAACCAGTGACTTGATGCAGTCAAGTCCAACGCTAGACCGCTGGGCCACAGAGGCGAATAAACTTACACTTGTTAAAATACTTGCGGCCGTTCTGAGACATCAATTAACTTTTAATCAGTCATTAAGTCAACAATTTCATTTTAATCTTATCAACTTTATTATTTTATGCTACAGATAACATAAGAGCAATAAGAGAATTTCCTGACAGTAAAAATTTTAATCGTATAAGGCCGATTTTGCTAAGATAATTTTATGCAAACTTATACCTGAGTAATAACAAATGCCAACACCCATGAAAGAAATCAAAAACATATCAGCAAATAAAAAAAATGGAGTAAAAGTATCATTAAACCTCGTGATTTTTTTCTATTTTTTTTAATTCTTTTTCTGTCTTTTAGATTGGGCATTGTGATTTATTATATTTTTTAATTACACATACATACACATTCACGTAAAGTCTCTTACGGAATAGGCAGAGAGTATCGAGTGCCAAACCTCAAGATCCTTGCAAACCCGTCTGGCTTCTTCCACATTCATAACCCTTTTCATACAAACACGCTGGTTTCGGAGACTCTTGACACCACCTAAGCGATTTGATCGTGGTATGTCAACCTAGGTCTCTCCGGGTACCTACATCCATTCACATTCGCATTGTATATCTGCTTTTTCAATCTTTCATCAGCCATTCTTCCTACATGTCCGAACCAGCGGAGCACGCCCTTTCTCATTTTAACAACAACACTTTCTTTCAATCCCACTCTTTCTCGGATATCACTGTTACGAATGCGGTCAACGAACGTAACACCACAGATTTTTCGTAGCGCTCTCATTTCGACCGCATTAATCCTACTCTCATACTTTTTCTGACATACCCAACTCTCGCTTCCAAACAACGACGTTGGAGTACGCACAGAATTATGCAAAGCGCGTCTAGTACTTTGACTCAAAATCTCGCTTTCAAATAGCTTACCCAGCGCTCCATTCACACTATTTCCTGCACACACTCTCCTTTTTACATCCGCATTGTATCTCTCCATCAGCTAATAAAAGCACAACCAAGATATACAATTTCATTCACTTGTTCTAGCACTACATCATCGACTAAAACTCTTACAATATTTATAATACTAGCTCTCTTAATAATTTTATTGGTAGTATATGTATGATGTGATGATAGTTATTATATTTGTATTATTTTAGGTTATATACATATCGTATTTAGTGTTTAACAATTATATATGTATGGGTAGTTACAGTATTTTATATAAGTTATGTTTTACTAGCGGCCCTGTAGGTTTTAAATGCATGAAATGTTTCTTTCATTCAAAGGTTGTCTGACAGAGATCGCTCCGCAGTGATGAGACCGCCTTTGTGTACTTTAAGTTAAATATAGTAAATGTTATAAAAAAGCAGTGTCTAATTTTGTGAATTTTTGGTGGATAATAAATTGCGTTTATTAATTTATTCATTCAGAGTCCATAGACGCCCAAGACTTAAATGTAGCACAACCCAAGGCTGGGATCTTAGGACTCATGCGAAAGCAGCTTCTGCAACGTTCCTCTCAGCAAGCGTAAAAAACAAGTTTTTATATATTTGAATTGTATTACGATGAATGTGTGACGGCCAACAATTGGTCATTTGGCGTGATGGGGAACACAAAGCGAGCCATTGTCGCAAGTGGGTCGACAGTGCCGCTCATCCACAATGGCAGCCGAGATGTGGCACAACAGATCGCCGTCACCGGACACAACAAACAGCCGACGACATTAATTATTGTACTCGATCCACATTGCGGAAAATTGAAAAGGGACTGTCATACAATAGTAGGAGTGTGCCTTCCGACATAAAAACAATTCAAAAGAACATTACTCCACGGCAAGTTGTGACGACTCGATGATCTCTGGAGGCGCATCATGGATCACCAGACACAGGAAGAACGTAGGACGATAGAAATTGCGCTCAATAAACAATCATCAAGACTATTTTTAAAAAAAATCTGAAAAATTTGAAATTTGAAAATGAATTCCCATACAGTAGAAGAAAATTCAAACTTAACTGCAGACGACCTTGCTCAATGCAAGTCAAAAGTGTGGCTCAATGGAAGCGCACCAACGGATACAGGAAACATCAGTAACGACATCAAAGTGCTTGAACATAATGTAAAAAGGCGATTCTCATTCCATTTCCGAAAATTACAAAAGCATTTCTCCCACAAGGTCAAAGATAAGCTTTCAAACATTTTCCAGACGGCCTTCAAGGGAAGTTGCTGGTATCGTTCATTAACAATAACAACCAAGATGGATTCAATGGAAGCGATCATGGGTCACCGGACACAGGGATAATGTCGGACGATATTAATTGTGCTCAATAAATATACACTAGGATTGTTATTGGTTGGAGAGTATCATTTAACAATACAACTAAACTACAAGGGCACTGGTTGTGTATGCTTGATCTGGTAATTGGTAAATGTAATACCTATTTGATTATTGGTAATTAACCTAGTTATGTATGGGAAGGAAAATCTATCCCCAAAAAGAAGTTGCTTAGACCCTCTAATTAAAAACAATCAACGCCTGAAGAACCTAATTCCAAATTTTTAATTTTTTTCATTTTGCAATTTTTTTGGTAGGGTAAAATTTTTGGAAACAACCTGACTGTTTACGGACTAAGCCAGAATTAATTTACATAAAAAATGGGGACCACAATACGGTGAGTCACCAGAGCAAGTCGTAACTGGGGCGTCAACTCGTCAGCAATGGGCAGACACTGTGAACTGTGACGTCAGCGGATACAGGAAACAATTCTCAAAATAATTGCAATCTATAAGCATTCGGAGAAATTAAATTATGAAGTGCAAACTCAGGGGTTTCTGTGTGTTTTAGTAAGAATTTCCAAAGAAAATGCTTTTGATACCTATGCGTATGCAGTTAGTTTTTTTTTTATAAAACAGACAGTTTGGAACAGGCGGCTAGGACCTTTGTTTGCGCAATATGATCTTGTGCCATTCAGGAATATTCGAGAAGTAATCCTGGGTTAATTTGGACAGGCGGTTGGGACACTTTTGTTTGCGCATGTGCACTTTTGTACGACAAAATTGCTAGGGAGAATTATTTCAAAGACATAGTTTAACTTAAATCTAATTTATGTTTCATCGCAATTGATAAGGTATTAAGCAGAGATGTTTATGATTGAAGGAGAAATGCAATTGCGTAGACTACCATCATCATATGAAAAGAAACATGCAATATTTTGGATGTGTGTGTGTGTGTGTGTGTGTGTGTGTGTGTGTGTGT
>NJDC01001344.1:42975-57823 GCA_002245475.1 Calephelis virginiensis
TTTCCGTATTTCAGTACGTATATACTAGATACTTGTTGTACTAGCTGCTTGTCAGCAAATTCGTCAGCATAAAATTAAAAACCTTCAACCCCTATTAATCGCCTCTGTATTCCACGATCAGATCACTCGGATATTATCCGTGGGTGGTGTCAAGAGTTTCCAAAACCGGCGTGTTTGTGTGAAAAGAGTAATGAATGTGAAGGAAGCCAGACAGGTTTGTCAGGATCGTGAGGTCTGGCAATCGATACTCTCTGCCCACGACGTAAGGGACTTGGCGTGAAGATATGTATGTATGCATGCATAATTGAAATAGTAGTACTATACGTGCTTTGATGTCAGGTTGACCAGCGATAGCTATAATTTAAAGTACACGTAGTGAACCGTAGTTAACCGGTCTCATGTCAGATGCCCCGAATTACATTTCCGGAGTAACGACGCCAATTGTCTACGCTGGCGCTGGCTGCCTGCAAACTAAGCGATTTCTAAAAAACAATACGTATGACGATGACTCAACGTTTCACATTTAGTACAATAGCACTTGTTTAGTTCTGGATTGTGATAGTAAAAACTGGGGCTTTGTGAAGGTTTGGTAACATTTTGCAGTTACTATCTCTATATATAAAATCTATACTTGCTATCGTCGGCACTTGGTGGAATGGCATTGCATACAAATTGTTATTATTGTATTAAACACTTGTACTTATCCGCTATACACTTTATTTAATACTTTTCGCTACTCTTTAGCTAACCGGTTTCACTTTTTACAGCATCATCAGGGCTTTGAAACTAAAGATTAGAAAGATAAGAAAACTAAAGTACTTATTTGGTTTGATGTTGTAACACGTTCAATACTTATTTGGTTGGATGATGTAAGTAAATAAGTACTGAACGTTAAACTAAAACAGTCTTCTTATCTTAAAGTTTCAAAGCCCTGATGATGATGTAAAAAGTGAAACCGGTTGGCTCAAGAGTAACGAAAAGTATTAAATAAAGTGTATAGTGGATAAGTACAAGTGTTTACTACAAAAAAATGTGTCTATATTTAAAAACGAAAAGAGGCGCACACAAAAACCCTCAAAAACTACTTGACCTATACACCAGAGAACACATTAAATATATATACAGAGGAATTTTTTTATAGGACGCAATATCAGCTAAGAATGGAAAATTCCTCTTCTAAGGAGGAGAAATGGGGTGTAAGAATTTATATAAAAGTTCACCTATTTCGAAGTTCGCGCAGCGCGCTAAAATGTGGCCGCGACAAGATGACCTGAGAAAGACAAATTCAGTGGAAGAGCTCAAGAAGTGGGCAAAGCCGTGGGCAACAGTTAGTAACATAAGTTAGAGTACATACCTAAGATTAAAAATCAAACCTTGCCTTTTCTTAATCACTAAAAAATAGCAATTCTAAATATGACAAACAAGTGGTGGTCCTGTGCTCTGTAGCAACTTGTCCAGGTAGAAATCCACCGCTTTACCTGTTCCTAACCCCATAATGACTTGGCCATGTTCTGGTCCGGAGGGTAGAGTAGCAAGTAGACTTGCACAATAGGCCTAACATCCCCGCTGCAGGACAGTGACGGACCTGTAACAGCTATGATGTCTATAGGCCTCGGTTCTCTTAAGGAGTCCCGTGTGCTTGCTCACTAACCTATCACATAAAAAAGTGTATTTAAGTAAGTGTTAGTGTATTTTTGTGTAGAACTGTACCAGCTGTCGACTTGTAACAGAGCTCGCTTCACACGCCCTATTAATTTGTAAACCTACATCAAGAATGTTTTGTGAGAAGTCTGGTGTTGTGAATGACCATATACAGTCGTAATCAGGTATAAGCCGACTACTCATGTTTTTCTACATGTAAAAGAAGAATCCAACTGGCAAGTGAATCACAAATGCGCTGCGGATCTGTCAGAAATGAATCCAAACATTTTTTTTGTGAAGGTTCCTAATTCTTACTGGTTCAAAAAGCCACTACCGTGCAGCTTGTTTCAGATAGATAATATAGGATCTAAGTTTCTGGAATCGCTCGGAAGAAGAACGCCTTATAATGTGGTGCGTGAAACCTTGGCCTGACGTGATGTGAACCTCAAGGGCAAGGGTCAAACCGAACAATTCCTCGAACAATATGTATATACGGTTGATTTCTTCTTCTACACATAAGAACATTAGAAATCAAAACGGCCACGCAGTCAATAAACTGTTTCAAGAATACTTATTAACTGCAATTGAGTAATTGGCGATTGAATAACCTATACCGTACGTAACGAAGAAAGTATTTGACCATATACAGCCGACATGTCTATGCCTGATGAATAAAGAACAAAATGTCTACAGCCAGTTATTTAAGCGAAACAAAAATACATGTTTCTTATCATTTATACAACTAAAAGCATACATTTTTAGAATTTATCTTTTGGTCGAATACTATTGTATACATCCTTATCAAATACTATTTATCCACAATACACTTTTCATGAATAATGTATGAATGAATAAGGCGAAAGAAGTGACAAGTGTTTTTGTTTCCCGAGTTCTTCCTTTATTCGTGTTCTGATCGCGGAGATGGGTGGTGGGAACGTTAGTTAGGCTTGTCACATTCTGTGTCATTTGGAGGATTATTTGCCACAACAGTTACACTGCTGACGCGGAATTAGCAAAATAAAGGCTTATTTTATATAATATATTTCCGCAAAGTAACGCCTGATTAAATAAAATAAGTCGGAAAATTTTTTTTACTTACGCGTCTCGCGTTCGATATGCACTTGGTATGCCACTGTTCGCGGTTGCAATTTGCGTTTTTATTGTACATCTACTATTCGTTAAATGATTTTCATTTTTTTTAACTACAACAATAATCACAAAATTGGAAAGAAATATAAACAGTCAGATGTAGTTCAAACACTAAAGGCGCCTAGCCCTATCGCGTATTGATGCACCCGTCGACTTTAAGTATTTAATCATTCAAAAACAGAGCCGAGTTAAGACTCCTTTTTATTGATTCCATGCCAGAAGGCCAGACGATTACTAGACAATATTATGCATATTTGATTCCAAAGTGCGGGAAGCCATTAAAATGAAACGTGGAAAACTGTTGTTTCTTCAAGATAACCCTTCAGCTCATCGATAATCCGCTGTGTTTGCTTTAGCCTCCGTGACCACCCAACATATTCTTCAGACGCAGCCCCTAGTGATTTTTTCGAATTCCCAAATTAAAGAAGAAAATTCTTGGAGCTAAATTCCACGATAATGACATGGTTAAGGCTGCCGTTTTTCGAGTGTGAAGAAAAACATATTTTTTCGCAAGGAATAAGAAATATAAGAACACGTTATTCGAAATAAAACATTTTAGTTAAATTTTTTGCATATTTTAACAATGATTTTTAAGATTTTTTTATTCACTTTCGTTTAATGTGATGATATAAACACATAGAAACAAAATGGAAAGTCTTACAGTAACATTATTTTAGACATTTTATTTAAAAATAATGTATAATAAATAATAATAATTTTAATTAATATTCATTGACGACCAGTTTTTAAATTTGAATAATACATATCATATTATGAATATACTGTTCATAATGGGTGAATTGATGATTCAATAAAAAATATTTATGTTGTATCCCAAAAGACACAGAGTGATATAATCAAACATAGTATGAACCGGAAAATGATAAAGGTTTATTTTAAAACATTATGAATGATATAACACAAACAGGAAAAACAAGTATACTAGATATATAGCGTTACATACGATGATATAATCATATCAAGCTAAGATAGTTTAAGGTAGGTGAGGCGATATGTGAATTTTACGATATATTATCTCAGAAAAGATATGGGTATGAAGAGACTACACAAACCAAGGCGAAATAGAATTAGCAGTATGTGCAGGTGACATCAGACAGTACAAACACAGATAGCGGAACGCACCAATATTTTAACAAAATTTACTACAGAACTGTAATAAATCGTAACGTGAATTAAAATGGTGTTATATTTTGAAGTAAAAACTTCTTTAGCAGCGTTGCGCACTTTTTCGGAATGGGTAAAAACTTCTACTCGCGTCAGGACACGTGACTTGAAATTTCGTAAGACGAAAATTCGTAAGACGGCGCAGGGCGCTTGCGCGAATGTTCGTGTTGTCATGTTTGTGTACGATAACGCAATAAACTAAACTCGAGTCAGGACATGTGACCTGAAATTTCGTAAGACGAAAATTCGTAAGACGGCGCAGGGCGCTTGCGCGAATGTTCGTGTTGTCATGTTTGTGTAGGATAACGCAATAAATGAATTTTGTATTCTACCACATAAATGACAGTACTTTCATACTGATAAAGCAATTCTTGCAAAATTATTCCCTAACCATTCCAAAATATCAAAAATGCACAACGTTAATATTCAAGTTTTCACTTCTGCCGGCACTCCCGTAGTGCAACCCGTTTTTTTTTAAAGACGTATTGGATAAAGAATATTTTGTGAATCTGTCATGTGAATATATTTTTTCCAACTCTTACATAATCAAAAAAAATAAAATATTATTTGTAAAGAAATAACGCAAGCAATTCCTATCTACGTAAAAGTACATATAAAATAGATTTATAAATTATATAAAAAAGAGAAAAAAATTTAAACTAAAAATTTGTCCTTCAAGTTTATTTGTTTAAAAAAAATAAAACGATAAAAACTATATTGTAAGTATTTTGTAATGTTTCTGAGAAGTTGAAATCAAGGATAAGTACAGTAACCGGAGGTCATCCAACAGTACCTGCTCTTACTCGAAAATAAGTAATCTCGTAAAAAAATAACATATATATTCTATTTTATGTATAGAATAATTAGCAATATTTAAATTCAAAAATCCCGTTAAAATAAACAGTGAAAGTACAACATGAATTAACTAAAACATATAGTAGTTAATTACCTACCAAAACCTCCTTTAGAATTGTAAATAAAATTTTAATAAAAACGAAACGGACTAAGAAATCGATTGCTCACGAGTTGCGAAATTTTCTATTTTTCAAAGAAACTACAGTACTACTATTAAAATTATGCGCTTCGGCTTTACAGTTTTTACTTTTTTTACACTTTATACTTTTATTTTTAAATTGGCTGAAATAAACTAAATTTAAGCGAAATGATTAATTATGTGCAATATAAACTCTATATAGATATCTTTTTACATTCGGCTTTCCGAAGCTTGACGAATATAGCCGAAGCACATAATTTAAATAGTACTATTGTAATATTTTTTGACTTAAAACGGAAAACGAGGGTTGTTATAAGTTTGACGTGTCTGTGGCATCATTACATTTGAACGTATGTACCGATTTCAATGCGGCTTTCTTTGTTTGAAATCTGACGCGATCAAGATTCAAGATGATTCTTAACTGTATTATATTTTGGTTTTAGAAGGATTCACTGAAAATTAAGGAACTTAGTGTTTTATAGATTTGTTGTAGACACTTATAATAAAAATAATTAAATTAAATAGCAGAAGCTTATTTATACTATTAAGTTATTAAGTGTTGGGAATACAGTTAACTATTATAACTTATATATTTATATTTTGTTTACAACTATTTTCTGATCATAGATTTCTTTTGACTATGTGACCTTTTATCGTTATCATCAATATATTTGTTTGTGTGTGTCAAATGCATGGTAGTGTGGGTAATGTTTTATTTATTGATTTAATGTGCTTTGTTAGCCATTATTATTGAAAAATATTAGCGTTCGGCACTTTTCCTACACATAAACTATAAGCATGCCAAATTTTATGCTCCTGCGTTCGTGCAATTTTCGTAAAACGGGCTTCAAAGTTTTGGCATCACTTATTAATATATAGATAAAAGGAACTTGCAGTTTAACCAAGAAGTTTCATATAAGTTCTTAAGTTATTAGACCGATTCAGAGATTCTAATAAAAGTGACCTTGACGATGTTTAGGTATGTTAGATATCAGTGCGTTGCGCAGACGGCGAACCGTTTCCCAGAAGGTTCTTACCTTGTATGAAGCCCCGTTTGGCATGCAGACGGGCCGCCAGCGCCTCCACTGAGTCGAGATCCCCTTTAGGAAAGTTTATGTTACTATCATGCAATAAACCAATGGATATGTGCGGTTAGCTAATGAATAAATCTAACAAAACTATGTTAGTGTCAGTCTCATAAGCAGTTCCTTCTGATATGAATGATAAAAGTTCAATTACAATTCACTCTGATTAAAAAACACTAAGAAAACTAACCTAGCAACGATCGACGATGATTTTAATTTTGGAGTTTCATACAAACTATCCACCCTAATTTTGCTCCTCCGTGACTAAAATTTAAAAAAAATATTGTATCTTTTTACATCACTACATTATCTGTTTGCAGAATCCCAGCAAAATCGAAATAGATGAGTCAATCTTTCTTTTTTTTTGTATCTCCAGAGTTCTTTGATTCTTAATGAAGAGTAATTTCAAAATAGGGTAAAACTAAATCAATAACCATTACAAAAATATGTTGTTTCTGGGGTTTTATCGTTATAAAGAAAATGTTTAATATATTTGATTAGCCAGAAAAAACGAAAGATAAAACGGAAACCGAATTTAATTGATCAATATTGTTAACATTTGGTAGTACAGTGCAGTGTGACGGTTCAAGCACAAACCAAGGGCATACAATGCTGCCAACTTATCGCTGTTGGGGCTGAATCTAGCTCTTTTTAGCGGCAAACTTTTACTCTGGAAATTTGATTAATTTATGGTTTTACCTTTCAAGTAAATGAAAGCAACACTCAAAAACTTATGTTCACTTCAGTCAGAGAAGGTACCTCCTTATACTTTATTCCTAAAGCATTCTAGGATTAGACAGTATCTTTTTAAAACTTTACGTAAAATTCATCCTCTTCAAGTAGGTTTATATTTTAAGCATCCAACTCCTGGTCGAAAATACCACTGTTTTTATTAATTTTAATTAATGCACACATAAAATTAGAGTGTACCTAATATTATGTTATTCGTTTTTCTTTATATTTGTATATTTATTTGCTAAATGTGAGTTCAATAACATCTTGTCTTTTCGACACATTGTGTCGAGTAAATCTTGTTTTATTTTTATTATAATACTTGTTATTTTTTTTAACTACTGCGATAAAGATTTTTTTATTACAAACTACCTACAAATACCAATTGCAACTGTAACCTTAAGTGCAGAGCTTAGTGCATTCTAGCGCTTTTTTTACAAAATTTAACAGCGCGTTATTGCTAAACCTGGTTGAAACCACTCAGGACAGTTCAGGTGTGGCTTCGGTCTGCTAATCAGTGATTCAGTCATATTGTAAGCGTTATCAGTGACGACTATTGCTCATGTGACGCTCGAAAAGGCTAATGATTGTTGAGCGATAAAGCCCAACGCCAAATGTATATTTATTGCTCTACTTGAATTACGTAATGACCACTGTACACATTGGGCCAAGGTTTTGGGCAAACATCTTAAGCTAACATTCCAGATCCGAATGGTTTTTGCTTGCACAGTGGTTGTTCACCGGCACAAAAGAAAGGCTAATAAGGGGAATTGTCTCCTGACTAAGTTGCTTTTAGAAATCGAAATTGTCAAAGGTGCGTTGCGAAACTGAGGTTGGAATATGCAAGTTTGTTTAGGCATTATATCAAACAGTTATACCACAATGGTGAGCATTGATTAGTCCCCCAGGCGATGATCATGAGTAAGATTGCATGATACTTTTATCATTTTAGTATCTTACTTAACGCTTTAAAAATAGCAATTATAACGTTGTAGGTACCAACTTTCCTCACAATGACAGCTTTCCTAAAAGTTTATTAATTAAATTTATTTTAATCGCCTCTGTGGTCTAGCGGTCCGGGTATTGGACTTGACTGCATGAGGTCCCGGGTTCGAATCCCGGGTCGGCCAACAAAAAGAAAATTTGATTTTTCCAATTTTCTAATAAAAAAAAATGTTGGTCGGGATTGGAAATGTGCCCGGTTGGCGATAGGCTTGCCACCTATCACATTGTGGGACTAAGTGTCTTCGGCTAGTCGTGGGTGTCTTGGTTGTACCTCTGCCTACCTCTTCGGGGATATGGGCGTGAAGATACTTTTTTTTTATTTTAATCAATCCTACAGACGACAAAAATCAGGAATTAAATTTTACAAATCAATTATTAGCTGGAGCCAGCGGCTCCGCCAGCTTTGAATTTATTATGAAAATTGCCTTTATTTTACATAGCAGGCATTTCTATAAACACCAAAGTTATATTTGCAGTTATTAAAATTTGTCAAATCAATTTTCCTTGAAAGTTTTAATTGATATCTAGACCATACGTTATCTTTGTCTAAAATTTCTCGATTCTCACTCTCCTATTTAAAAAGTTGGAGGGGAAAGACACATTTTTACCATTTTGGAAGTGTCTTTCTCGCGAACGACTGATTTTGAGTAAAACTCAATATAATTTTTAAAGACCTTGCATAAGTTTAATGAATATATTTAAATTAATTTACTTTTACATTTTTGTTAAAAAATCGTAGAGCTGTTTACAGAACACATTTAGCTCCCAATTTTCCAGTGTGCAATCCAGAAAATAAGGGAATAAAGTGGCTGTGAGACACAAACGGACGGACAAACGGCCACATCAATTCTATAAAAATTCCTTGAGGCCACGAAATCATAAAAAATAACCTATATCTGATCTAATCTACTTCTACACGAAAATTCATACAAAAAGGTTTACCGCTTCACCGTGCAAATGGAATGCGTGTTAGGTACATAAAAATTAAACCATTTTAAGACTTAAAGACTTTTAACTTCTCATTTGAATGACAGTAAACTTAATGATAAAAAATTTACTGTGGGCTGCTATGGGTGTCCCTTAGAGATCCATTCTTGGACCTTTTCTGTTCCTCATTTATAACAAGACTTACCAAACTACGTAAGAAACAAACATAAAATTGTATTAAACGCAGATAAGGCTTCACTTTTATTTAAGGTAAATATATATCTGGGTAAGTATGACGAAATGCACAATGCGATTTCAAAAGTTGTATAATAAAAAACGAAAAAACAATCAACATGTATTAAATGTTCAATGTCTAATGTAATGTAGGTTGATACCAATGTTCAACTTTATGGGAACAAGTTACAGATACATTCTACTACGATTTTAGGTAACACTAGAGAAAAGAAGTCACAATGGGGCCCGCGCATTCAAAACTTTCAATTAGACTGAGATCAGCAGCGGTTGCTGGTAGTAAAAATGATAAAATTATTTACATTAATTATTTTCACAGCATCATATCGTATGGATCTCTTCTCAGAGGTAGTTCTGTCGAAGTAAATACATTTTGTTCTATAAAAGAGAGCAATTTATAAGTTTAGCTCCAGAGAGCTTACTCAAAGCTATACTTTAATAAGATAAAATTCTAACTATAACGTTTACATATTATTTAATATGATGTGTATAAGAACAAAAGTTTGTTAAAAAATATGATAAACACTCTGTAAATACCAACAACAAAAACAATCTTGCTGTGCATGTGTACTTTCTCAATAATTAATAGATACAAAAACAACAGAGTACAAACAAATCCAAATCCATTTTTGATTTTGGTAAAACTTTTAAATTGGCACTTTAACGAATTAGGCTAATGGCTTTGACATGAGGATATTTCTTCACACCATTCAAGCTAGTAATTGCATGTAAAATAATATTATTACAGTATCATAACAATAGAATATTTACTTCATCTACTCCATTTCACACAATAAGAAATAACGAAACTCCGTCAAGAAAGTTTTTTTAATGGGTTTGGAAGGTAAAAACGGAAACGGATTTCCTGATAGCAATATTTACATTTTAGAGTAGTCTGTATAAATTGCTAGCAAAAGAGCATTAATTTCTCAACTGTAAAGTGACAGTGCAACACTAACATCTTTAGTGTTTATAGGCAGGCTTTATTTCTGACCATAAGGAAATCCTTTCCTACGCCATTACAATAACATTAGGTACGCTGCAAAAATAGACCATCCTTGATCTATCCAAATAAATATTTAGGTTTACCAAAAAATCTGCTATTTACCTTTTATACGTAATTATGCATTAACTTTTAATAAATGATCATAAGTTCTTAGTTAGGTATCTTTAATAAATCAACTATATATATCTTCACGCCCATATCCCCGAAGAGGTAGGCAGAGGTACAACCAAGGTACCCACGACTAGCCGAAAACACTAAGTCCCACAATGTGATAGGTGGCAAGCCTATCGCCAACCGGGCACGTTTCCAATCCCGACCAACATTTTTTTTATTAGATAATTGGAAAAAACCAATTTTCTTTTAGTTGGCCGATCCGGGATTCGAACCCGGGACCTCATGCAGTCAAGTCCAACACCCGGACCGCTAGACCACAGAGGCGACTTTTTTTTTAACTATATATATTAACGCGTTAACGGTTGAAAGAGGAATCAAAAATTTCGCCATGGGACTTCAACTCTCAGTAGCTTAAACGGTTAGAGCGTTCGTAGGCTTGAGACAAAAGGTTACCCGTTACAGGTTCAAATCCTGTCTGGAGCGATTTTTTTCTTTCTTTAAAATTGATTTTGATTTGATTTGATGTAATAAAACTAAACTCAAAAATTTTGAATAGCCCCCGAGAAAAGCGATATAAAATGTAGCTAAAACCACCTCGATCACGTCAGTTTTGAAACAAAAAAATCTCAAAAGTTATGATGCCACAGGCAGACACACAGACGTGTTAAATTTTTAACACGCATCGGGGTATTAACGGGGTTTAAAAACTTTAGTGTTTTACCTGACTAAAGCTATTAAAAAATGCTAAAACACTTGGAGTGTAATACGACCTAAAAACGAGGAGAGACTTCAGTTGATCTAATCAGTACATACCTACCTAATGGTTCAAATAAATATCATAATAGAATACAAAATACAATACAATACAAAATATATTTATTTTCCCTCAAAAATACAAATAATCAAAACAATTTTTTGCCTTACACTAACTTATTAACAACAAATATTTTAAAAAATATTTTCTTATTTACACTTAAACTGACACATAAAATTTATTTCGTCATTTTCACCCGACCGCATCATGTATGACGGTATTTATAGAAAAATCATTAATCATAATTAAATTTTAGTTACTCGAATCACGATAGCTTATGAGTAGAAATGTGCCTAAAAATATTGCCAAGTCATCGTCTACACCTACAGGATCGTCTATATCTTACCATCAGGAAATCCGTCTGCTTGTTATAACAAAATTAAAGGCAAAACCCCGAGTACACAAAATGTAACCATAAAATCCATACTCATAAATGCGAAAGACTATCCTGTCTGATACGCTCAAACGGCTAAAGCACTATACCGATTTTACTCAAATTTGATAGGTACGCATATAGCTGAACGGAGTTCAAACTTGGGCAACTTTTTTTCAAAAATCAACCTCTAGAGCACTGTACAGGGGGGTGATACTTGTTTTAAAATCATAAATATTCCAAGACCAGAACAGCTAGTGCGTTTATAAATCGTCTATGTACCTAGCGTGGTGGAACATATAAGTCTAAGTATATTAGTATTATTTTACTTATTTCGTGATGTAAGGTTGGTGCATTGCCAACCAGAAGCTGGGGTGTAAGCCCTTGCTGGATCTTCTTAACGAGCTTTGATCTTATCAGGTCGTAGATTTTTAATATAGACGCGTTACAAAAACCACTTGTTTCGTCTATATGACTTTTTGAATTAAAAGTTCTTTAGCGGCGTTGCGCACTTTTTTGGTATGGGTAAAAACTTCTAAACTCGCATCATTACACGTGACGTGATCGAAAATCCGTAAGACGGCGCAGGGCGCTTGCGTGAATGTTCGTGTTGTCAAGTTTGTGTATTTATATGTGTGATAATTAAAGCAATTCGTTCAAAATTATTCCCTAGCCATTCCAAAATATCAAAAATGCACAATGTTAATATTCAAGTTTTCACTTCTGCCGGCACTCCCGGAGTGCAAGCAGTCGTTTTTTTTTCTATTTCTTGCGTATAGCATAAGCTCTAAACCAATGCCAAAATATTGTTCTGGGAATTCAAATTTGAACTGCTAAAGCTTTAATTCAAATATAATTAATAAACATTTCTAATAAAACTGGTTCCACAGACGCATAATGTTTTCACTTTGTATCCTTTACATACGCTAGGTCGAGAGAAAGTTTGTTCAATCCCAAATCAAAAAAATAATATTCGAACATAAAAAACTGTCAGATATTTGTATTCGTGGACTATTTAAAAAACCAATACGTGTTGTAGCTAAGGTTGTAACGACTCCAACACAAGTAAGAGCAGTTAATCAGACTAGTGCTAGAGTTCTAAAACTGCTATAACGCCAGCGCTTTGCAGTTTTCACATTGGAGGTCAACTTTGTAGGGTAGCAAACGTTTTCTATGTCTTTAGGCGAAAATATTTCTTAGTCTTTCAATGTGGTTATTTTACTTCATGCATTAAAAAATGTAAATGTAAAAAATCACTCGTTCGTCGCTCTAAGGTAGATGGTTTCGATTAGAATTTGAGAGTTAAGCTTCATTGCAATTTCCTTAGCCCTATCATGATATTATATTCGAGTCGTCGGCATCGATGCCTTTAGCCTTAGCTGGCTTTTGAACGATAAACGCGAGAAGTGTTGTCAATCATTAGTCAATCATGATCGAGTTCTCATGAGAATTGTCAAAAAATAATTGAAAATTTTGTGTTACAGATCACAGTAAATAAGATAGATTACTTTACTATTTACTTACTTAGATTAGGTTAGGTTGCAGCGACACTAATCTTTCGTTAAATCAATTATTCAATTATTAACTCTTTATTGTACACAATAGATATTACGACATATACTTACAAGTAAATAAAACAAAGCACAAAAGGCAAGCTCTAATAAAAGAAATGTCTTCCAGTCAACCCGCAAAAGTATAACAATAAATAAAAGAAGTAATCCTGGTGTAACAAAAAAAACAGAATATTGCTTTCCGTAAAGGTTAAGTTTTTCACCGTGTTGGTCCGGATCCCCAGTGTAGAATAGAGCATAATATGCCTACCGATCAGGCGGCTCAGTGTAGGTGCAGGCGACTTTGATGAAATTTGATATGCCTATAGTCAAAGACCCTTGCTCAAATAAGCTACTTCTTTAAAAAAACATTATCCGAAGTCCGATAGCTCGTGGGAAGTCCGTAACTATTCTATGTTGAACAAATCCCGGAAAAACATCTTGTAGTGTAAAAACTAGATTTCCAGTTGGAATAAAATAATATTTTGCATTGAATTGTCCAATTGTTTAGACAGTTTACAGGTTACTTGACATCTCACTACGATCTTTACGTGTGGTGTTAGCGCGGTAAAACGACGGGGAACAACAAATTAGGAACAATTAACAGAAACCGTTAATAAGACGTGTATGAGCACATTCAGCGCGGTTAAGGGGTCGACGAAAACAAAGGAGGTCAGGTTTTACATGGCGCTTGCCAAATATGATCAGCATTTTGGAGCCCGGGCTTAGAAAATACATTGGTACAGTGCACACTGTCTGTGTTGTGTTCAAAGGATATAATTACAACTTGTAAGCAGTAAATAAAGGAAAAGCTTTTAAATTCGCGAATTCTGTTAAGGTTCATACATACATACATATCTTCACGCCAAGTCCCTTACGGGGTAGGCAGAGAGTATCGAGTGCCAGCCCTCACGATCCTGACAAACCTATCTTGCTTCCTTCACATTCATAACCCTTTTCATACAAACACGCCGGTTTCGGAGACTCTTGACACCACCCTCGGATAATATCCGATTGATCTGATCGTGAAATGTCAGCCTTGGTCTCCCCGGGTACCTACATCCATCCACATTTGCATTGTTAAGGTATTTTTTTAATATTCTGTTGCCGTACTCGTTTACTCACTTCTATTTGATATTTTTTCATGAAACAAAGCTTAAGTTATGTCTGAATGATATAGCTTTCTAGTTTCTAATGATAACTGATATGAATTAAGCATGTTGATCTGTATCATTACAATAATTACGATAATAGCAAGTATTCACTATACGCAAAGAAGTTAAAGATCATATTTAATTATTTACTGCATATTTGCAAAAAAAACATTTTGTCCCCAAAACATGTACATAACATCCTGACCTCAGGTTGGCAACGCACCATTACCATCTTTGGTGTCTCTAGGCGGCGTGAATTTCTTACCATCATGAAATCCGTCTGCTTGTTTGCCATCCTATAACATAAAAAAAATGTACACAACTTCATATATGTTAAATTCACACCAACCACCATAAAGCAAAACAAGAAAATGTTACATAGTTATTAACTTATTTTTAATCCATGAATGACTTGGAAGTTAATCTATAATATAACAAATGTGACATTTGTGCAAAACAATGAGCAAATACCCACAGTAGGTACATATTGTAATAGCCAAATAATACTTAGTGGGTTTTGAGCAAAAGGCACGCATGTGTCAAGAATTTGGCAATATTTTTACATACAAATTGCTAAGATCCTTGATTATTCTATTTCAAATTACAAAACAAAACAGATGTACGTCTTGAGATTTTACAATTAGTGGATCTAGCAACAATTATGTCATGCACACTCTAAAACTGTATACTCTAAGGACTTTAGCCTGTGTATTAGTGTGTTCATCAAAGTTTTAATACATAGGTACATCATTAAAATCAAAAAAGAAGTTGGACTAAGTATTCTAAATAGATAGTCGGTAAGTATGCTTTTTCAAGTGATAACCCCAAACCTCATAATTCTTTTGTAATTTTATTTATTAGCAAACA
>NJDC01001344.1:95587-109906 GCA_002245475.1 Calephelis virginiensis
AACCCGGGACCTCATGCAGTCAAGTCCAACACCCGGACCGCTAGACCACAGAGGCTATTAACTTAAAAAGAAAAAAGACACTACGACATAATTAATGTTCGTAAAAATATGTACTATAATAATAATAATTAAAATCATTTATAGTTGTAACATATCCATTTCGGGTAACTGTTATAAATTGTTGGCTTAAATGACCATCACTAATATTACGTCACAGCTTTTATGGGGACTGGGAAGCATTAGCATTTTGTGTAATATTTAAACACTACATTTGTCTACTGTTGGGTCTTTACGCTTTGAAACTGCTAAAAACTCTGTGTTTTTACATTTTTTTTTGGAATGACTAATGTGTTGCCAACCTCGCGGTTTTTACAACTTTACCGGGCTTTGCCGTTTTTACAAATCATTGCAAACGATTGCGTAGTTATGTAAAATATTTTGAAACAGCAAGCTTGATGCAGACTCAGTTCCATATTATGTCATCTCCGGTAACACACACTGGTCCATAGATTTAGGATTACTGGTCGAAGACTTTCGACTTTAGGCTCTGCGGTAATTTGGACAAGAATATACCTACCCTTTAGCTTCCCGAACGCTGACCACCCAAGTTAGATTCGGCGGTTGACCTCTTTAAATATTTATACATTAGAATAACACATAGGCTACAATCCATAACAAAATATACTTTAAAATGCGCGCAAAACTGCGAGTGGCAAATATATTAGAAAATATATTAGAAGCGGGTTGCCAAAAAAATCCTGAACGTTCTGTTCAGGATTTTTTTGTTTTTTTTTATTATACCAGTCTAGGAATTTTTCAGGCATCCCATTTTTAACATACTAAATTTAATATAAAATACTTTTCATTCTATTATCAGCACGGTGTAGGTCGATGTAAGTTCAAATTTTCTTCTATAGGTATGTGTGAGGATATAGCATTTATCTGTACTAGTGGTCGCCCATTGGTCGAAATTCGACCATAATAAATTTTAATATCTTGTTGATAAGAACGGCATCTTCATTTCTCAAGACCAACTACTTTATCTCCAAACTGTATGGTGCGCCATCTGTGATCTTTTATCGTTATCATCAATATATTTGTTTGTGTGTGTCAAATGCATGGTAGTAAGAGTAATATTTTGTTTAATGATTTAATGTACTTTATAAGCATTGTTGAAAAATAGTAGCGTTCTGCACTTCTCCTTCACATAAACTATAAGTGTGCTAAATTTTATGCTCCTGCGTCCGCGCAATTTTCGTAAAAAGATGAATATATTTCCGACATTTAGTCGTATCGGTCGCAAGCTTCTGCAATCATACAAGCCATATGCATAAAGATTATGTGAACAGGGTGTAGAAAATATAGGTTTAAACTTTTTGATGACCCTTCTAGTCTCATCATGTACAAAAATGTTTTTTTGTAGCAGATAATTGTTAATATTTTTACTTTTACAAATTAGATCTATTTAAGTTCAGTCTTCAAACTTGAGGTGCGTAAACACAGGCGGTTGTAAAGGCCGAAGCTCTGCACCAGAAGTGTCGCTTGCACTTATAACCACTGTCTCTTGCGGACAGCACGAGGTCTTCATCGAATCCGTAGAAAGCTTGTGTTTCTGAAAGTTATTAATCAGCATTTTAATGTCATTGTTAACTGTAACGAAAAATAATGTATGAGAGTGGATTAAAATAATAGGAAGGATGAAAAGAGTGGATTATTTAATACAATACGACAATAGCGAGATAAAGGAGTCGATATATATATTATTAAACTCACACTCACGAGTACATACTAATTTACGTACTATGTAACATATAAATACTATAAATACTTGCATTAGGAGACCGGAGTACACCTTCTCACTCTATTCTTTCTTTCTTTCTTTCTTTCTTTCTTTAGGTTTTGACATTCGCGTTAGCATTTTACCATTAGTCAAGTAGAAATTTGCATCAAATTTACCAAAATCGGGATTCAATTACAATAAGTCATAAGTCATCAATAAGCCATGTCATGGTCTTTGGTAAAGCGGTAGCCTCACTACTCAATATCATATAGTGAGATTTAGCGGCAACGAGGAAATACACGATACGTTAATTTCTTCATGATTATTTCATTTGTGCACTTTCACTAAACAAAATTGTACAAAATGCCACCAAAATTGACTAATTTCACTCAATATAAACACGAAATTCAATAATTATGAAAAAACTTCGACTATCTTTTCTCTCGATGGCGCCAAAAATACCCTCTCTCCATTCTTACACACATGCACTATTCATAATACGAAGTCACACACATAAAACGCAGGATAACTTATAATTAATCAATTTTTGTTGTAGTTTTAGCCTAGGCTAGTTTATTTCCATACATTTTATTGTATACTAATACCATGAGGTGGCACTGGTATACACACGTGTAACTCAGGTTTGTTTACCTATTGTGGCAGTCCAAAACCGCTATACCACAAAGGCGATTACAAAGTACCCTTACGATAGGAATATTTTAATATTTTAGAGGAAACTAGTTCTTACCCGTGGCTTCGAACGCGATAAATTGAAATGTAAGTCTATCCTATCTTTCAAATTAGGCCAAACTGCACACGGTGTGTAAATTTTGTCGAAATCGGTTAAGCAGTTTAGGAGTCCATCATGGACAAACAACGTGTCATGTAATTTATAATATCTGGATGGCTGGTATTTTTTTTAAATGATTCCTAGCTAGATCGATTTATCGCCCCCGAAACCCCCTACATATTAAATTTCATGGAAATCATTGGAGCCGATACAAGAATTGGTCATTTTGGATAGCGCCCACTGTTGACGGGGTCGAGCGTGTCGGGCTGGGGCGCATCACATTGCAAAGCCCACTGATGAAGTTGTTGTCGTACGAAACTTTAGCGCTAAAATACCATAGTGCTCTTTTCTTAACAGTAATATCATGATCTCTGGTCGCTATAGGCCGCATCGGGGAATGCGCGCGGGGTGCCTCGCGGAAATCCGCCGCGGAAAAATCTGCGCCGATGCGCCCCGGCCCAGTGGGCGTAGCTCCATACAGAATGTAATCAAGCGATCTAGGCGGATTATTGCGCTGCGATGCGCCCCGTCCCGGCCCGTCCAACTGGGCACTATCCTTAAAGGTATAAGATATAAGATATATTAAGATATTAAACAAGCAAACTATGTAGTTAGGCACTACATTCCTGTCGTATGGGTATTAGTCAACGATATCTACATACCTACACATTGATACACCTAAACACACACCACATTAAATTGAATAAAAAGCATGAAAAAGTTCAAGTGTAGCTAATTCAGAAAGTGTTTGGAATTTTAGCAAGCGCCTATCGCATAACATGCTCTTTTACGGCCAATGTTAATAATGTATCTCAATCTAATGGATTTCAAGCAATCTAGATAGTTGCGTATCCGCCGGCCTATCCCATACCTCATTCTCATAATTATCCTGTGCACAGATATATTATTGGCAAGCGATAACATAAAAATGGATCAAAATATCAATCTTGGACAGCGAGTTTTGGATTAGGATTGATTATTAATATTGGCCGTTAAACGGTAACGGAAAAATAGACAGACGGACGTCAAACTTAAAACACTCCCACTGTTGTGTTTTCTGTGGGATGTTATCTCCTACACGAATGGATCGGTTTTGATGTCGATTTTTTATTTGAAAGCTGACGTGATCGAGACGGTCCTAAATGGTTGTAACTAAGTGTATTAGGTATAGATAAATTTTGTCAGTGACTATTGAAAATTCTTAATTTTATGACTCAGATAACAATCGGATACAATATTAAAGTAAAGTAAAGTAAAGTATCTTCACGCCCATATCCCCGAAGACGTAGGCAGAGGCACAACCAGGGCACCCACGACTAGCCGAAGATACTAAGTTCCACAATGTAATAGGTGGCAAGCCTATCGCCAACCGGGCACATATCCTATCCCGAGCAACATTTTTTTTATTAGAAAATTGGAAAAACCCAATTTTCTTTTTGTTGCCCGACCTGGGATTCGAACCCGGGACCTGATGCAGTCAAGTCCAACAACTGAACCGCTAGACCACAGAGGCGATGTTACAATATTGAAATTTGAATATTTATTACCTAATACACCTAAATGTTGAATGGGTTGGATGATAATTTACTCTCGAACCTCGATTGATAAAATACTAAAAATTGGAATCGAGTATGTCATTTTAGGTACCCTTAACACAATACTAGCGATATATTAATTTTGCAATAGTAATAAACAATAAAATATTTTATGGAATTCCTTGACTTTTTTTAGCTAAACGTTGAAAAATAAGGAAGAAAGATTATATTTCGAATATATAGGTAAAATCCGAATCCGATCCGAATAGATAAAAAATATAATTTCTTTCTAGCTAAATGTTGTTCACGAGAATAATGATATTGCCGATTGCAATTTTGCAATTTGCACGAAATCAATATTAAAAAGGAGCCGTACCTATTGGTTTGGAGAGGATGGTTAATTAACGTTAGAGTCTTAAGTAGCAAGCCATTACCTTTGGTGCTAAAGGACGAACTGAATTGCTTACATTCAGGAATTCTTCAGCTTTTTGGCCTTTCATTAAATTTAATTTAATTTGTTTAATTCTTATAAAATACCTACTTTCTTCTAGTTTTTGCTTTTTTTGACAAAGTTTTTACAATCAATTACAAATAAAAAAATATTATCTTGGGACAACTTTTTTTTTATGATATTGGAAGGCAAACCTAGAGGCACCAAAGGTGGTAATGGTGCGTTGCCAACCTAAGGCCAGAATGTTAGGCCTCGAGCAAAAGTAAGTTTACCGGCTACCTTACCGTCGAACCGGAACACGTCATGACGTTATGACGATAGGAATAGGTAAGGCGGTGGTACCAATCCAGGCGAGTCGCTGCGAAACTCTACCACCTAGTCAGATGTCATGGTGTTAGTGACGGTGAGCCTATGCTCGCCTTTTACGAGCTGCCTAGCAAGGAAGGCAGATGGTCTATTCTACAAAGAAGCCCGGACCAACACGGGGGACCAATCTACGAGTAACTTCAAAGTAAGCGAAGTGCTTGTGTTATGGGTGTTAGTCAACGATACCAATACCTGTTCATCCAGATGAACATCCAGACCCGAAAATGCAAACATCTATCTGTTCATCATACAAATGCCTCCGTCGGGAATCTACCCCGAGCCTCGCGATTGGTCGGTGGAGTTAGGCATGCACGCTAGCCCATCGACCATCGAAGTGGTTAATCAATCTGACCCTATGCCTTTGTTACCAGTGCTTTTTCGAAATTTTATTATCGCCTCACTAGCTTTGACCGTTATTAACGTTAACGTTAACGGTTAAAGGTAACTACACGAGGTGCCGAATCAGACAACTCACAAAATATGTTTTTTTTCCAGTTTCATAATGAAAACAATCTTGCCCAAGATTGTATAAGTGTCTGGTTGCAGGTTGGCGATAGGTTTGCCACCTATCACATTGTGGGACTTAGTACTGTCGTCTAATCGTGGGTGTCCTGATTATACCTATGCCTACTGCTTTGATGATACGGGAGTAAGACATTTTTATTCTACTTTACTATATCCTTAAACTTAACACGAACGGTATATTAAAGACGATATAGTTACTAATCTCTGGTTCTATACTTTTTATACGCACCTGAGTACATAGTCGCCGTTTGAGAAGGCAGTAGCTTTCTTCTCCTGCGACCTGTCCATCATCACTTCAGTTTGCATGTTGTGAAAAATACGTTTTTAATTTTCGAAGAGTCCAAATATCGTCTCTTAAGCTATTTGTCCGTTTTATAGGACCAAACTTTAAATATGTTTTATAGGACAATTCTGATAAACAAGTTTAAAGTCCGGTTAAGTTCTAAAAAAGCGAGGCTAGCAACACATAGCCATTCAAAGGAGATAAACAAATGATGCTTCTGGTAGCAGGACAATAGGAATTTATAGAGCTTAGAAGAGGAGTATTAAGCCTCTCTTAAAGAAAGGAAAACGAGCAGATCGCTCTCGACACTCCTTGCCAGCCCGCAAGAGTGTTGGCGTGAAGATATGTAAGTATATGTACTTAGACAATATTTTTTTAAATAGTTCCACACTTGCATTGAAGTAAAATGTATACACCTACATAGTAAAAAAATAGTTGTTTTAGCCGACTTCTAAAAAGGAGGAGGTTATATGTACAACTCCTTTTTTTTGTATGTTAATTGATTTCTCCGTCATGTCTGAACCGGTTCCAAAATTTTTTTTATTTGAAATAGCGTCAAAATGCTATGATTTGAAATAGCGTCAAGATTCGCTTTGCATAATTCTGTGCTTATCCCAATATTGTGGTATGTAAGCGAGAGTTGGGTGTGTCAGAAGAAGTGTGAAAGTAGGGTAAATGCGGACGAAATGAAAATCTGTGATGTAACGCTTGCTGACTGCATTCGTAACAGTGAGATCCGAAAAAGAGTGGGATTGAAAGAAAGTGTTGGTGTTAAAATGAGAAAGGGCATGCTCTGCCATGTGGAAACAATGACAGATGGAAGATCGACAAAGCAGAAATACACTTGGAATATGGATGGATATAGACACCCGGGGAGACCAAGGTTGTTATTCCATAATCAGGGGGTCTACCATTAAGCTCTTAAATCGGGAATGTTTTAATACTACATCGACTTTTCGTACCATGACAACCATAAACAATCTTGTTGTAGGATAGTTTTACAATACTGTTAGATAGCAGTTTTGTGACGTATCATTCATTCATTTTGTACCATAACGTCAATTGTGGCAGCTAGCAGTAATGTTTTTATGTCAGAATTGGCGATCTTAAAAAGTTAATATTTGCAAGCGGATTTAATATTGTTTGACAAATTGCCATTTAAAAAATACGAAAATAAAACATGAAATTGTTATTTTGATTTCATTTTCGTTGACAAATGTAGGAATAGACTACCAATCAAACATAAATATCTGAAAATTGACGATAACAATTTGGCGCAGGCCAGTTTTCTATATGAAGGACGCTGACAAAAAACCTAAGACTGTTTGTTTAAATCGTCATTTTCTTCATACGAGTATTTCAGACTAGTAGTGGTAGAACGTATTTTTTATTAAATTTGATAGCTAGAAATGTTTTTTTATTACTTAACAAGTTTCCTACGCAGTTCCACACAATTTGCAAATCTTTTTATGGCTTCATTTTTCGTGTACAATTTTGTATAGCTCAAATGCAGAAATAAGTGAATTACTCACAAACAAATTGGTGTATCGTGTACTTTTTCACTATTGTTATAGCGATAGCATCCATAACAAAGTTAACTAAGGGTGCCACCGCTTTATCTAAGATCTTAGTATGACTAACTAGAAAAATGCATATCGAATAAAACAAATTAATAGATTCTAATAAGTAAGGAATCTTAATCTTTCGGAAGGGGACGTTTCTAAGTAAATTTTATACTTGTAACTGGCTAGTTATATTGTGAAAAACAATTGCAAGCCATATTTATAAGAAAGAAGAAGAAGAATAAAAAAATAATGTAGCAGGTAATAGAAAAAAATACGGTTGGCGGGAACGGTCGGAGGGGGAAGGCGCGCTTTTCGAGGCTTTCCAATCTTTAAGCTAAAAATGTGTAATATAATGTAAAAATGTATAACTTGTAAATTAATTAAAGTGTAAATATTACTTAGTTGTGTGTAAATGTGATTTAGTAAATAAACTATACTAGTGAAAGACTATTGTAGAGTTTTATCACGACAGAAGAGGCAGAGGCCTGAACAAGAAAGAAATTTGAAGACGAAACTAGAAAAAGACATGAAATATTAAGATATGGGTTTATTACATAATATAAGACTAGTATAAAATATAGAGGTAAAAAAAAGAATATTAAAAATACTTTTTGCACTTTTTTTTAAGTTAATTTGCCCCTTTCTGGGGCCGGCTAAGACCTTTAGGCCATGCTGCCACGACTTTTTGCACTGTCGTAGAAGTTTTGGCGCCAACATGAAAGAAAATGATTTTGGTGTTCAGAATTTTAGTTTTATAATTTGTGTGAAAATAATCGTAATTCAAGGATGTGACGTACTATAAAACAAATTAACGGAGAAACATAATATGTAAATTTCAAGAAATTAAAACTAAAGGACTATTACTATACTAACTATTGAAGGACTCAAATAAGCTTTGTCTTAGTGAAGGAAATGTCTTTTAAAAAGGGGAAGACAATATGTTAAGAAACTGAAGAAATGAATTTAAAATTTTAATATGAAAAAGAATTTATTATTACGGAAGACATGGCAGCATGGCCTAAAGGTCTTAGCCGGCCCCAGAAAGGGGCAAATTAACTTAAAAAAAAGAAAAAAAAATACAAAAATCATTCGTTCATTGCGGTAATAAAAAAAGACTGATTTAAAAGCTCATGGTACGAACTCAAGTAATGATATTTTATGACAGAAGTAAAACTTTCCTTTGACAATACTGTTTTGTCAAAGCTTATCGTAGGCCTCCAGATCGTTCGGATATTATCCGAGGGTGGTGTCAAGAGTCTCCGAAATGGGCATGTTTTTGTGAAAAGGGTAATTAATGTGATGGAAGTCAGATAGGTCTGTCAAGATCGTGAGGTTGGCCACTCGAAACTCTCTGTCTACACCGTAAGGGATTTGGCGTGAAGATATGTGTGTATGTATGTAAACAGTGTACTCCATTACACATAATATTATGTATAATATTCGTGATGTGATCATTTAAAGTTCAACAGCCTCGTTGGTTGAGGGCTTAGCGCACACGTTTAACTCCACCGACCAGGCGCGAGGGTTGGGTTCGATTCTCGCCGGGGGCAGCTATTCGTGTGATGAACATTTAGATGTTTGCAATTCTGCGATCTGGGTGTTCATTAAATTATTCTGTATCGATTTAAGTATTTCTTTGTTTTAGTATCGTTGACTAACACCCATAATACAAGTACATAGTTTGCTTACTTTGGGTTTACATTCAATTTGTGTAGCTGGTCCACGGATATTTATTATCATTATAAAGTAATTTGTGTAAGTAATCTAAATAATTTTCCCTACCCGGTAGTCAACAGAACCACAAGGAGGCATACATTTCTATAATACAATAACATACAACAACAAGAGTGGACGATAAGGCGATATAAAGGCGCGCTCTACTAATACTATTTTGAAAGTGAGTATGTATGTCTGCATGTTGAGTTTTCACGTCAAACTGACTAAGCTGATTAAGTAATTTTAGCAATAGATTGGAACTCAAAACATTATATGAGTTACTTTCTGATTGCTAAATGGGTTACCGTGGAAGAGTTAAATGTCACGGGTGACGGTTGGTATAAAGTAAACTTACCCACTTTCTTACTCTTCTGTTTATTGCCTAGCATTTATAGCAAATAGGCAAAGCGATCTGAATGGATAAGTGAAGTGAACATACAGAAAATTGGACTTCGTAAATTATATTTTTGACATTAGTTTGCTTAAATGTCTTTATGTCGAAGTCTTCTTTTTTCTCTTAGGAGAACAAACTACGTGGACTTTATAGGTAGGGCATTACTAATTTTTGAAGTTATACTTAGTAAGGCGCGTTATGAAAAAATGATGACAGTGAAATTTTAAGATCCGTCACACAAAAATCACAGACATTTTAAGATGCGCGCGCATTTGTTACTCAAAAGTATATTAGGTTCACACACTTGATTTAGTTGTATAGCGATTTATATATTTTTCATTACAGATTTTTTATTATTTTTTCAAGTAGGTATAACTTCTCGCACGCGTACATAAGTACGAGCACCAATTTTTTTGTACTTCTGTCTATCCGCCTCTCATCCTAAATCACTTCATCGCAATCACTCTCTTCTACTTCTTCTCATCTCATCTCGTGATCTGCAGTATTACAATGAACAAATTACTTACCCGCCTAAAGCAGTGCGTTATCGAGTGACACAAATTGGAAATTAAAAATTGTCCCCGATGCCGCATCAGCACGTAGAGGATGGGGTCGAACACATAGTTGAGAAGCATCAAGAAGTCGGATGCATTGGCGAATGGCTCCAGTTTCCTCCAGTATCCAGGCCCAAGTGCCAAGTAAAGCACGGATGTAACCTGCGAAACAAGTAAATTATTAAAACATAATTGGTAATAGGAATGTGTGAACGGCATCAGCTGGAAGGTGGCAAGATTATTCCACTAGTGCAGTCAGTTAAATTAGGGCGTTCTGCAATAGCTCACTCAGATTGGTCACCTCAGATACCTGACGTTGTACGTAACGTGACCATATTTTTAACCGAGTTAAAAAAAACGAGGAGGTTCTCAATTCGGACGCCGTATTTTTTTTATGTATGTACACCGATTTCTTCGAGGTTTCTGAACCGATTAACGTAATTCTTTTTTGTTGTTGACTAACTTTGAATTAGGTATATTAATACATTCTTATCCGTGCGTGCAATTTTTATAAAATGAGTACGCACTATCCTCTGCACATATTAATATACTGGATTGTGTGTAGGCGGATGTGAAGAGGCAATAATAAGACATATCATAACACTCGCAAAGCTGTTATGCAGCTCGTAATAGCCGAGAGGTTACAAAAATCGGGTAATATTCGTACAATTATTGTTAATTCGGTTTATATGCGTATAGCTAACGGGCAGAACCACGACTACATATTTCGATGTTATTTTGTTATTTAACATAGAGCAATTGAAGGCATTTCGATAGCTAATTGTTAGTACCTTTTAAAAGGACGATTCATAAGTGTCTACTTATAGACCACTTCATAAGTGTCTACTTGCAGTCACTGAATGATAAAGTGGCACGTCTTCTGTAAGTAATTCACCAACACTGAATTGTCAAATATATAAGCGTAATAATAATAAATGTGTTTATTATCAACAAATTTCTGTTTATAAGATCAAAATAAGTTGTTTGTTTTATTATACTTTCAAATAATTTTATTGTGTCGTTAAAAATGCGTGACAACCCATGTCGTTTGCATGGAAATTTTGATAATAATAATTATTAAAGATGTAATGATAATAAATGGTAATAATAATAATAAATTATCTTTGTTTCACGTAAACCTACAAGAGGCACCTGTGACGCGTCTATACAATAATAAATCTACCACCGGATCGGAACGCGGCCGAACACTGAGAAGATCCGGCAAGAAACTCAGCGGGCTTGTCTTTTGCAGATCATGTATAGATCGTCTATGCTGAACTTCTGAAAATGTGAAGCTACATGTTGTATCTGTGTTAGTGCTGGTCTACATTCTGCTATGTAGAATAGACCAACTGCCTTGCTGATATCCGGCTCGTAAACGCGAGCATAAGTTAAATAGGTCATTACCAACAAGACTGGTAGTAGAGTGCCATGCTGCAACTCTTCCGGGATTCACCAGCTTAGCTATTCATGCCGCTATAATGACAGTGTTTGTTCCGGTCCGCAGGGTGAGATAGCTGGTAGCTGAGATAGCTGGTAGCTGAGATAGCTGTTTCCCCATGTTGGTTCGAGCTCCGTTGTAGAATAGACCATCTACCTTCCTGTGCTAGGCAGCTCGTAAAAGGCGAGCATGGGCTCACCGTCACTAACACCTTGACATCTGACTAGGTGGTAGAGTTTCGCATCGACTCGCCCGGATTGATACCACCGCCTTACCTATTCCTGCCGCCATAACGTCATGACGTGTTCCGGTTTGGAGGGTAAGGTAGCCGGTAAATTTACTTTTGCTCAAGGCCTCACATCCCAGCCTCAGGTTGGCAACGCACCATTACTACTTTTGTTGTCTCTAGGCAGCGTGAATTTCTTACTATCAGGAAATCCGTCTGCTTGTTTGCATTCCAATATCATAAAAAAAGACTTACAGTATATCAACATTTCTATAAACGAAGCTCTGCGGATGTGAAGATGCGAGAATTAACAATATGGTTGAGCCCTTACCATGAGTTTACGCCCCTATACTCGCTAAAATCTCCGTAAATTATTTCTATGAAAACTTTGAACAGCTCCTCTACTGGTCACTAAAAGAACTAAATTTTCAGAACAAAGCGCTAAATATTTCAATAAGTACGTAAATTGCCTAATATAATCTATAGCAACTCATGGTAAAGGCTGATTGATCTGAAGGTACGTATGCAGAGATTGCATCTCTCGAAAAATATAGACACACTCAAATGTAATGTCGTTTTTAATATGCACACTAGTCCATTTGTAAATACTAATAAAATAGTGGAGCGCGTCACTTTAGTTTAACGATCTCTGACAAAGTTGCTTGCGTGTGTCACTCCATTACGAGTAAAGGAACATTTTCTTGGTGGTTTTAATTTGATGAGAACGATACATTTCATATAATGAACAAACAAGCATAAGTAGGTGTGTACGTTTCCGTAATTGCTTGACAGTAACCTTGCCCTTAACAAACAAATGTTATGACAAAATTGAAATGTTGAGGTTAGTCAAGTGTCGAAGGCTTCAACAAATTCTTTTTTCTACCGACTAACTTGAAATAAGAAATAAGTAATAGATATTAGGTACTAATATAGTTCTACGATATTGTGCTTGTTAAGGTTCCTAGACTGTTTTTTTCCAGTAAGTACATACCTATTCGGTAAAGATAAAAAGACTGTTTAGTTTAACGTTCAGTACTTATTAAACTAAAGCAGTCTTTTTATCTTTAGTTTCAAAGCGCTGATGATGCTGTAAAAAGCGAAACCGGTTGGCTATAAAGTAACGAAAAGTATTAAATAAAGTGTATAGGGGATAAGTACAAGTGTTTACTACAAAAAAGTGTGTATACAATGGAATTCCACCAAGTGCAGACGATAACGAGAATAGATTCTCAAAAAAAGTATTTTCACTTCTCTAAAAAGAAACGCAAGGGTAAAGGTACACTATTAGGGGAAGGTTCTTTTTTATTCGACAACGTGATAGGTGGCAAACGTATCGCCTACTCGGCATCTATCCGATCGCAGGCAATGTTGTTTTTCTCATTAGGAAATTTTAAAATCACTTTTTGATTTGCTCATACGGAAATCAAAACCAGGATCTCAACGCCACCGAATCACTAGACTACTGAGGTGATTACACATTAGATATCTATGTATAGTAGAGTTTTGTGATGGCTTACCCGAATCGATTTGAACAGCCTTATTATCTACTATGCCGTAGGTCGCAGCAGTTTTCTTAGTTACCTTTATAATTACCCTAACCCTTACTTAATTTAATTCAATTCGTTTATTTGTCTTCTACGATGTTCGTTATTGGCTGGTAAGTAACAGAGTTTGAGCATGGTGGACACTGTCGGGTACTGTTAAGTAGATGAGAGGAAGCGATTTATGTTATTATTTAAGTAATGAGATTTTTTTAATTTTATTGGGATTTCGTTAGGTAATATTTATATTAACTGTATAAAGTTTAAATATTAGAAAGAAATGTAACTAGCAATAATTATAATAGTAAAGTACCTATTTGTAACAGAATAATGTTAATAAATGATTGATTCAGTATATTAGTGTAGAAAGTAGATAAATTGATTACTTTAGCTGTTTATTTTAGCTGATGCCTTGAATCTAGATTTCTTGCAAATTGGAAACTGGAATCGGTTAGGTATGTCATTTCAGGTCCTCTTGGACACAGTACTAGCAGATTAACAACAGTTACTTCCCTTTATTGTTTATTGTCAACTAAACATGAATAATTCGTTAGTATTGTGTTTAATAGTACTTAACATGACTTATTCGATTTCAACATCTAATTTGCATAAAATCGAGAGTTATCGAGATCAAGTGTAACCCTACTAGTAAGTCACCAGTGTGCCTAGTGTGAGTTTTTGAAATGATTTACTTTACTATCGCGTTTACGTTTAACGACCTTGATGTATGAAGTTATTGTCAGCGCCTCCAGCGGATAGTTGAAGCAACAAAATTATTCCATACATTTGGATCGTCCAAACGCAAACGCGGTAGTAAAGTAAATTCGTCGGAAACTCACACTCAGCCCACTGATCGCAAGTCATCCGAAACACCAGAGTATCAAATGCTTTACCGACTTTTGAGGAATACATAAGCTCTTTCTTAAAGGTTTCTATATTTGTAAGTACCTAGTATGCTTTTAAAAATGGAAACACTCCCGCGGGTAACTGAGCACTTATTCCTTGTTATGTAGGTTCATGTTAGGCTTTTACATTTTTATTTTTATGAGCTGAAAAACTAAGATTACACGAGTAGGATTTATTTTTTTATTTATTTATTTTACCACTTTTACTCACGACTGGCTACAGTTGGAAACGGTGGTAGTTTATGGT
>NJDC01001344.1:110563-123178 GCA_002245475.1 Calephelis virginiensis
ATTATTGTTTATTATCAACTAAATATGAATAATTCGTTAGTATTGTGTTTAATAGTACTTAACATGACTTATTCGATTTCAACTTCTAATTTGCATAAAATCGAGAGTAATCGAGATCTAGTGTAACCCTACTAGTATGTCACCAGTGTGCCTAGTGTGAGTTTTTGAAATGATTTACTTTATTATCGCGTTTACGTTTAACGACCTTGATGTATGGAGTTATTGTCAGCGCCTCCAGCGGATAGTCGAAGCAACAAAATTATTCCATACATTTGGATCGTCCAAACGCAAACGCGGTACCTAGTAAAGTAAATTCGTCGGAAACTCACACTCAGCACACTGATCGCAAGTCATCCGAAACACCAGAGTATCAAATGCTTTACCGACTTTTGAGGAATACATAAGCTCTTTCTTAAAGGTTTCTATGTTTGTAAGAACCTAGTATGCTTTTAGAAATGGAAACACTCCCGTGGGTAACTGAGCACTTATTTTTTGTTATGTAGGTTCATGTTAGGCTTTTACATTTTTATTTTTATGAGCTGAAAAACTAAGATAACATGTGTAGGATTTATTTTTTTATTTATTTTACCACTTTTACTCACGACAGTTGGAACAGTTGGAAACGGTGGTAGTTTATGGTAGGGTGAAACTTGATCAATAAAATTTTTATAAAATTAATTAATCATAGCGTTGTAATAAACATATTATAATAAAGTAATAAATATTAATAATAAAAATATTATAATAAAGTAGTAAATAAATACATAGATAACATAATAATAAAAACTACATATATGTATAAAATATGAATAATAGTTCGAATAATGCATGTACACAACAATATGGTAGAATATGTTGGTACGATCAAGTCTTTTTAACATGTGTGTTAAAAAGTCCACAAATATATAAATGTAATTAAATAATTTACAATAAAAGATAGATTTGCATCCCTATAGTATAAAGAGCCGCCAAGCTTAAACTGTTTATATAACCCTGTCCTACATTGGTCAATAAACGTTCAAGTGGTTGTTATTAATTGACTTGGTGTGGTCTACAGCGGGGGCTAAACGATTTATTGATAACTTTTGTGCCCACCCGATAACTGAAGCAATAATATTTTTTTATGATATTGGAAGGCAAACAAGCAGACGTATTTCCTGATTTAAGTAATTCATGCCTCCTTGAGACACCAATGGTGGAAATGGTGCATTTCCAACCTGAGGCCGGGATGTTAGACCTCGAGCAAAAGTAAGTTTACCGGCTACCTTACCCTCCGAACCCGAACAAGTCATAACGTTATGGCGGAAGGGAATAGGTAAGGCGGTGGTACCAATCCGGGCGAGTCGCTGTGAAACTCTACCACCTAGTCAGATGTCACGGTGTTACGAGCTGCCTGGCAAGAAAGGCAGATGGTCTATTCTGCAAAGGAGCCCGGACCAACACGGGAAAAATAGGTGGCAAGCCTATTGCCAATCAGGCACATATCCAATCCCGAGCAACGTTTTGTTTTTTTTTATTAGAAAATTGGAAAACCCAATTTTCTTTTTGTTGCCTTACCCAGGATGCGAACCCGAGACCCGTCAAGTCATGTCATGCAGTCAAGTCCAACAACTGAACCGCTAATTAATGTAGGGTGGAACGAAATGCTACATTAATTGATGTATGTCTGAGTGTATGTTCAGCGAAAATAAAACTATTTTATTTTTGGAACTGTAAAAAGACGACAAAGTTTAATTAAGTTAATTTATTTATCTAGTCTCGTTCGGTCATTGCTTCGCGGTGTCCGACAATAAACACCCTAGTAATTAATTCAGGTGCCATTTGTACAAACAATGAAATATTTTTGCTGGCTACCGCCTCTTCAGAGCATACAAATTAGCCGCAAGGCTCAAATCGTTATCGTCCTTTTGAAAACATAGAGACATGAATTGCGAGCGATCCTGATTTGTGCAAGAAAAATAATCCTCCAGTTAATAAAATCATTTTTATGTTAAAAATTTTTGCTTTACATTTTACATGTGCGTCGTTGTGTTCTTAATTTTTATGTAAGTAAATATCGACCCGGTGAACTTCGTATCGTTTGACAGTAACAGCTACTAATAGTATGGAACAAATTAAAGTGTATTTTTCTGTTTTCCCATTTTTTTGCCTGATAAGAAGAACCTTCTCCGAATTGATTCCACATACAAAAAATATCAACATCCTAAATACATAAGTTAAGTGTAACTCATGGATTCAGGATGTTTATAAAATTCACCTTCATCATTTTTCATCCATGATGAGGTCATCAAGATAAGTGAAAAATGTATGCACTATAAAGTATTACACAAAAAAGGCTCTTCAGATCATGATACAACTTCGGAATCAGGACTTAAAAAAGAACCACCAAAATCTTTCTAAAAAAGAACCATCAAAATCGGTTGGTCCTCATTGGTCAAGTAATCACGAAACAAATATTAAAAAAAACAAAAAAAAACATACAGTTGAATTAAAAACCTCCTCCTCTTTTAGAGTCGGTTAAAAATACAATATTACTTACTTGTAGTCAATATTATATATTATTAGCGTTCAGTTCAGGTTCAGTTGTTGGACTTAACTGCATGAGGTCCCGGGTTCGAATCCCGGGTCGGGCAACAAAAAGAAAATTGGTTTTTTCCAATTTTCTAATAAAAAAAATGTTGCTCGGGATTGGTAACGTTCCCGGTTGGCGATAGGCTTGCCACCTATCACATTGTGGGACTTAGTATCTTCGGCTAGTCGTGGGTGCCCTGGTTGTGCCTCTGCCGACCTCTTCGGGGATATGGGCGTGAAGATACTTTTTTTTTAAATAATAATCGTTAAATTAAGTGTTGCAAACTGTTCAACCAAACACTATCTTTATATATCTATACTTTTAATAAAACTGTTGAATATCTTTAAAAAAACATAGGTGCAGGCGATTTAAAAGGAGCACCAGAACATATTTTAAGAATTTTTGTCTGTCTGTCTGTATCATGACCATGATTCACACCTAATCTACTAAAAAGGCCATGACGAAATTTGCCTAGTAGGTAGTTTATGTTCTGAGGAAGGTTGTAGGATACGTTTTATCACGTTTAATTAAGGGATTCTCGTGGGAGAGCGGTTTAAGTCAAAATGTTAATTTGGCTAAAATACTTCAAAGCGTAGTCCGATTTTATTAATTATTATTTGTTTTGCAGTAAGTATGTGCTTTACAGATTGTCCTGGATTTTTTCCAAGTTATAAATTTAGTAGTTTAAAAATTACAGACAGAACCACACTCGGTATAAAATAACCAAATAACGTGAAATCCGGAATGTTATAAATATTCAAATGAATAGGCGTTCTAATATATACATATCTACATCTTCAAGCCAAGTCCCCCTGCACAGTATATAGAGAGTACCAAGTGCCAAGTGAACTAAGTGCGCCGGTGTTTTAACAAGTGAATTCAAAACTCTAAGACGTGCAGTTTTACGGCGCGTAACAATCAAACGCTTGTTTGTATGTTTCCATTATTACTCATGGAGCCATAAAAATAGCACGAAATTATGCACTCGCAAGTGTCTCTTGCATATTGATAGAAGTTGATGATGATACCATTTGATTACATTCCATTTATTCGCAAGGCACTTGTTACTTCTATTTTTATGACTAATGTATAAGGAGTTTTGGCAGAATCCAAAGATTGAAGCAGTTTTTGAAAGTTTTTTCGGAGGCCTGAAGCAAAACGAGAGTTGCCATAAGTTGTAAATGTCTGTGTGTGTATGTGTGCGTCTGTCTGTGACATTGTAGTTCTTCTCGGATGGACAGACTTTAATGTGTTTTTTTTGTAAGCTAAGGTGATCGAAATGTTTCTTAGCTATAGTTAATGAAGATCAGTCCAAGCGTTGAACGTCATCAGCTCAAAGCATCGGAATGGATATCCGACCCACTATGGGTATTAATTTGACTTTTGAACACATGTGAGACCCAACAGTTAAAAAAAACAACAAATATTAATACAACTGAGCTGGTCTGATATTGCATCTCGAAGATAGGAGACGTAACCATGGAATACCAAATGGCAAACCTAACGAGTTTGGACTTGTTAGACTCCTCTTAACTGCATCTGTTCATATTTTTTGATAGCGAGTATTTGATGACAAGGTCTTGGTGATAGAACTGGAAAGTGGCTGACGGATCATTGTTTAAAAGTTACGATAGTATGTTTCCTAATCTTTGCAGTTTATCTAAAGTACATCAAACAGATAGCAGCAAAATATATGTACGTGTGTCTGTCTATGGTATCATAGCTTTTGAAGTCATGGTATTGAACATTTAAAAATTATAATTATTGAATTTCGTTATGTTCAGTAAAATTAGGTTGTTTTGGCAGCATCTTCTATTTATATTAAAATGAATAAATAAATGTTTCTGGTCAAGTAACACAAAGTGAATCTAATCCCAAAGTAAGAAAATTATATGCTTGTGTTATGGGTGTTAGTGAGCGATACTAATACAAAGAAATAAATAAAATATTTATTTGGCACAAACCAAGTTACAAACAAATACAATTTTCTGAACCCACACTAGGCTGAGCCTATTTATTGTTGTAAGAAGAAGAGTTTTTGCTATTATATTGTTGTAAGAACACGGGGAATATACGGTATTGTATTAGGGAGTCTAAACACTCTTTGCTTAAGCATTGATTCGTATTTGTCGGATTTAGTTACATTTTCACGAACATTTCATGAATACTTAACTATTTTAACATTAATACTAGGTGGTAGAGTTTCGCAGTGACTCACCCGGATTGGTACCACCGCCTTACCTATTCCTGCTGCCATAACGTCATGACGTGTTCCGGTTCGGAGGGTAAGGTAGCCGGTAAACTTACTTTTGCTCAAGGTCTAACATCCCGGCCTCAGGTTGGCAACCATTACCAACTTTGGTGTCTCTAGGCGGCGAGAATTTCTTACCATAAGGGAATCCGTCTGCTTGTTTGCCTTCCAATGTCATAAAAAAAATAGATACCAGAATAAATTTAATAAACATTCAGACCCGGAAATGCTAACATCAAGATGTTCACCAATCATCATACAAATGCCTGCTCCCGTCGGGAATCGAACCCGAGCCTCGCGGTTGATCGATGTCACCCGACCAACGAGACGATCAATGAATTAGTCCCCATTTCATGGCATCATGACTGAACGGATGGCCAATTTTGCTAGTTCTTTCCTTGTTGCGTTAATTATTGTCAGGAAGTTTTTTTATGAAAAACAAAACATGAACATTGCAGGGAAAATCCCAAAAACAATGCTTTAATCCATACAAACTGTTAGTAGCTCTTAAGGTTAAGCCATACAAAGTATTTAATAAACACTTGCTGTATTTTAAACAGTTTATTTACAAGTTGATAAATAGTCTTTGCTTTGAATAGAGATCATTAGCGTTATGACAAACGATTGGCGAGTCAGCATAGACAAGAAAATTTATGTCATAACTAAATTGCACAGATAACCCAAATACGCGGCCCGAAGGCAGTGGCTTTCTTGTGAATAGAAGGTCTTTGTACAAATATATATTTACTGTCCAGTTTTTTTGTAGCTTTATCTGGGGTTACAGCAAAAGTTAATTCAATAAGGATTATTTTGACTTTCAATAGAAGAGTACCTATCTAGAAGGACCTATCTATCGTACGAAAATTAGGTGACTAACTTTTATCGAGAGAACAGATGCTTGAAGTTTTTTCATAATTCTTGAATTTCATGTTTATGTTTTGAGGGCATTTTGTACAATTTCGTTCGAAAATGCACAAATGAAATTATCATGAAGAAATTAGCGTATCGTGTATTTTATCGTTGCCGCCAAATCTCACTACATGAGCTTGAGTAATGAAGCCACCGCTTAACCCAAGACCTTGACATGACATTTAACTACCTAATTATAATTGAATCCAGATTTTGGTTTTGATGCAACTTGATGCAAATTTATATTTGACTGATGGTAAAATGCTAACGCGAATGCCAAAACATAAAGAAATTAAGTTGAGAGGAGTCAAGGGACACCCGGATGGAATGAAATTCTCTCTCCTCTCTTTCTCCCAATCTCTATCAATCTCTAGTAATCTCTATCTCTATCTCTCTTATAGAGAGAGAGAGAGACAGAGAAACATGAAAAAAAAAATATAAAAAAGTTAAGAAATAAAAGATAAATAAATAGAGAGAGAGAGACAGAGAAACATGAAAAAAGTAATAAAAAACAATAAAAAAATAATAAAAAACAATAAAAAAAAAATAAAAAAACAAAAAATTAAAAAAAAATAACCCGTGTACGTTTACCTTTTACCTACTTGCTTGGATATACATATATAAGACCATTTTTTGTCTTAGTATCTTAAAGGGTAGATCTAAGTAACTTTAAACCACTGTCAAAGTCGTTGCATCTGCTAGTTTCTAATGTGTCATCAGGGTCGTATCGAAACAGGTAAGTGGAGCAGAGGTTTAACCAAGACTAACCGAACGACTAAGCAAAGATACTAATTTCCACATTGTGATAGGTGGAAAACCTTTCACCAAACCGGAACTTCTCCAATCCTGGACTATGCTCTTTTTTTACAAAATGGAAAAATCGCAAATTTTTCTTTGTTGTCAGACTCAGGAAACGAACCCAGGACGTCATGAAGTCAAATCCAACATCGGACCACTAGACCACAGGGGCGTTGTTTTTTTTAAAGATGTAAAGCTCAGTGTAATGATTCCAAACCCTCCTGATGAAAAGCTTAGGTAGAGTCTAAGTCTTCGAAAACTTCCAAAATATTACACAGTTCCGGAAAAAAAACTGACTGGCAGAGAATTCCAGTCCTTGGCAGTACGACCAACAAAGGTACTGGCAAATCTTTTAGAACATGTGCGAGGAATATCGACGATATAAGGGCGATAGATCGATCTAATACATCAAATTGTTTATCTAGACACATGACAGCTATTTGAGCTATTACTTGATTATTAATTGTCTCGATCATATTTCTCAGAATCGAGTCGCGGTCGAGGTGTTGGAATTGACTTCATGAGATCCCGGGTTCGATACCCGGGTCGGACAACAAAAAGAAAGGCGCACGTAAAACAGATTTCTGGCGTGGCGACGCTTCGTCACGTTATATCTTATCTTAATATATATAAAATACGTGTCACGTTGTTTGTTCGCGAGGGACTCCTAAACTACTTAATCGATTTCAATCAAATTTGCACACCGTGTGCAGTTTGACCCAGCTTGAGAGATAGGTTAGCTTACATCTCAATTTATCGTGGGCGAAGCCACGGGTAACAGCTAGTAATGGTATATATCTATAAAGAGGAAAGTTATAAAGAGGAAAGGTTTGATTTTTTTGTTGTTTGAAATGAATAGGCTCTGAAACTGCAGGACCGATTTCAAAAATTCTTTCACCTATAGAATGCCACATTATCCCTGAGTGACAAAAATTTGGGATCCCTACAGAAAATTCATAAATGTAACACAAGGTGTAAAAAAATAGCTATAAAATGTCTGTCCCAGCATGCGCTGCGAAAACCATTGACAATAGCAGTATAAGATGTTCTACTATATTAAAGAACGTATCTACAAAAAACCACCATATATCTAATTATTACAGTTACGGCAATATAACCACTTTTATACATTTTAAAAGTTATTAAAAATAGTGATAATATTCGTAACGTTTTATCTATAAGTACCTTCTCATTTATCCTAATCTAAATAAATCATTTCATATTGAAGACTGTTTCAATACCTTGAAATTACTTTTTGAATTATTCAAATCGAAAAGTCCATTCAAAAAACCTTACAAAATTAAAAATGTAATTCTTAACAAAATACCTACCTACGCTAGGAAATTATAAATCGCGCGCATGGTGCGCGACGGGCGACGACACCACGTGAGTTTGTATCATACTAGCGACTTGACCTGGCTTCGCTCAGGTAGTAGAATAATAGAATTAATCGGGTAATGTAATATATACTAATAATAAAGAGAAAGATTTTATTGTTTGTTTGTTTGTTTGTATTGAATAGGCTCTAAAGCTGCCCGGCCGATTCGGTAAATTCTTATTTCATTCGAAACCCGCATTACCGCTAATAAAAATAGGATTTTACCTCGGTAACATGCTTAATTCCTACGGGAAAACCGGTAATAGGACAACGGGAGTAGGGGAGAGTTACCTTTTCGTGTTGAGATATGTGGCACTGCTGTCGGTATGTCAACTAATAAATGTGCCCGGTTGGCGATAGGCTTGCCACTTATGACACTATGGGACTTATTGTATGGCTAGTCGTGGATGCCGTGGTTGTGCCTCTGCTTACCTCTTTGGGTATAATGGCGTGAAGATACTTAATTAGGATGTTTTGTGTGGTATCGTTGTGTAAAATAATATTCGCAACAGAAAATCAAATTTTTCAATGAATGTCCAAGTTGTTTGTGATGCTAAAATGAAGTGCCTTGATGTAGTAGCTAGATGGCCTGGATCTACACATGACCAAACTATTTTTAACGATTCCTCGTTGAAACAACGGTTTGAACGTGGAGAATTTGGTAGTGGTATCCTGTTGGCTGACAGTGGCTATGAAATGAAGAGTTATATACTGACACCTTTTTTAAGGCCATCTTCTGAAGCAGAAAATCTTTATAATGAATCGCAACATAATATTGATTGTTTATGTCAAAAACTTTTCCTACTTCTTTAGTTTTCCGTCGCCTACAATCCCCAAAGATAATCCCCAAACAATAAATTATTGCCTTATAACATATTAGAGGTTTTTAATTAAAAATATAACAATTTTTGTCTCATTTTTTGTGCTTCGACTGGGATAAGTAAGATACTCTTGACTTACCTACTAACAACTGTTTGGCTAACTAGGATATCGAAACATAGAAAGATGAGTTAAAAGCGATGTTCCTGTCATTTCCATAGCCGGTTTAATAAAAGAGGATCTCAATCAATATCTAAAGAAGACGCTATATTTTGGACTCTGGCTAGATTTTTCAGCAGTTTTAGGAATAGAAAACGTTGCGCAGTGCTACACTATTCTGTCGCTCTTATTGTTTGTCTGTTCATTTATAAGGTCACCGCTGTTTTTTCACGATCAACTAACTTTTAGGTTTACGGCTTTTAACACAAATTTCTATCCCTATTTTTACTTAATTAGGGATAGATTTTTGAAATACTTACACGCTGTTTCATAGTAATTATTATAAGATATGCCAACAATCATCAATTTGCTTGACAATCAGTCTTTTTATTTAAAATAGCATTAGAAGTGAGGTTGAAAGTAAGGAAAGAGTAAGGAGGAAAGGAAAATATCAAGATTCGAGTAATTAGATCATTATTAAATTTTGAATGTATTACGAGTATATTGAGTAAACTCAGTAAATTTAAATGGTATTGTGTATACACATTTATTCATTTATTGTTCATTTAAAGTGCACAAGGGAAGAAATTAGTATTTTCGTCAAACCGTCAAATCGCACTTGATGAGCTTAAGTAAGGATGCCACCGCTCTGATATGACTGACTATGACGTCTTACGACTATTTTGACTCATCTAAGCCCGATTTCACGAATTTGTAAGATAATTTGAAGGAAATTAATTGAATTTGCTTACTGGCAGATGCTAACTTCAATGCCAAGAATAAAAAAAAGAATGTGTAAATGTTAGAAACAGCCAGTAATGTTAATTAGTAAACATTTCGCACCTCAGATGAGTATCGACGGTAATGGCATTACTATTGTTATTCAATTGGTGTTCCGCGCATCATTGTGTTATGCTAAATTTATTTCCGCGTGTCCATTGACGAATAAACCGACACTTGTAATAAATTTAATGGTTGTTTGCGCGAATACACATAGATATATTATAGTATGTTATTTAACCAAGTTGCAAAAAAGGTTGTGGTTTTTACTTCAACTTTGTTCTATGTATTTTTTTAGGTAGTAAAAAAAAAATAAAGGTTTATGATGAGGATTTACTCGTAAATAATCAAAATACTCGTAAATGTAGCTTTGTTAATTGCTCGGATGTTTTTTTTTGTTTACAAGCTCATGCTAGACAATACGTTAGAACAATTGATTTTTGAATTGTACTTTTTTGTGTAGTGCTGTTTTTATGTAGGTATGTTAATTGGTTTTTATTCGGTATTTCTGAAACAATTTCAAAGAATTTGCTTTTTTAAATGTCCGTGTCAACGTGTAATTTAATAAAAAACATAAAATAAAAGTAGCCTAAATTATTACTTATTACACCAGCTACCCAACAGTATAAGTCCCGTCAAAATCGGGTTAGCCGTTTCAGAGACGAGCCAGAACAAACAGACAGACAGAGGGACAGACAAAAATTGTAAATTGTTATTTTGGTGTACAATGGTGGTCATATACCAGGGTGTCGAACATGTCGTTTTCCATTTATCTCGTCATTTTTCTACTGTTTTGCTGTCCAGCCTTCATAAGTCTTAGCAAATCAAGACAGGTTTACCTATGGTACTGTTTCTATATGGGTACCTTTCTTGTCCGTAGAATCAGCTTCGTTTCTGCCAGGCGCATTCTGTTGGTAAGCGCTGAGATCAATGAGGAAGTTTTTATACCAAAATATTCTTTTCTCAATTTTTTACACCCCTTTGAAGGGTATTGTTTTACCAAACACACTACATTTCGATTACATCGCCTAAATGACTTTCTCTGTTTAGGTACACGAGGAACGCTTGAAGTTGTTATAACGCTTCACAGCGTGGAAATAGCGTCGTTTTTGAACAGTTGTTATTTTTTAACTTTTACTTGCTATTTTTGAACTTTTTATTGGCTTTATCTTTAGATGACCAGTTTTAATCTCGAAATTTTATGATCTCTCCCCTTGTACATTCCTTACAACTTTTATTTTTCCAAATTGTTTTTGTACAACACAATCAATTTCTTGACTTTTACAAAACTAAATGGCGCCAAAATTAGGCAAATAATGTACTTGTTATAAAGTGTTCTATATTTAAATTGAATAAAAAATAAATTATCCTAAGGTTTTAATTATGTGGGCAAGTATTTAGTTTGTAATAAGTACTTAATATGTTAAGGTGTCACGTAAAAAGTTATAGTTATAGTAAAATATGTTATAGTAATTTTCTAAATATAAATAAATTCCCCTCTTCTATTCGAAGAAGTGAAACACTATACACTTTCAAGAAACTATTCAAGTTGCACTATTTGTCAAATACTTAATTAAATATTATATATATTTTATTATTTTGATCCGTAAATTGTTAAGTGTAGTTTAGTTTTTTTTGCTTCTTTGTACACTACAACTAGAATAAATTTATGCTCAAATTTTCTCTCTAGGATTAGCTGTAAGATATCTCTTCTCGAGATAAGCTCGCCTATTCTACAAAATATTATTGTTATTAAATTCCTTGAAATTTGAAAAATTGATATTGAAATAATAATGTTATAACCTTATAACATAAGCAACGACAATCTGGAACAGTTTTGTGATAGCGAGCGAGATGTAGACATATATATTTACAATATGAATTATTCCCCTAAGTTTTGAAAACGCTTTAGTTTTTAAGAGTCAGTCTTAATTATATGACCACTACTGTATCGTCAAAAGTGGTTACTTTGAAATTACGAACATACACTCCAATTTGATTTATTTATGACAGATATGTATAGATAGCGTAATATAGCAGTTAAGTTTTGTTAGTAATAAAACTATCCAGGGCCCGAGCCAGCCATTCGACCTCCTCACTAGTTCCCAGCGTGACTGCGTTTAATGATTTACTTTGAAGTTGGCACAAAATTTAACAAATATTTTTGCTTTAGTGCAGTGGTTCCCAAAGCTCTTTGGCCTACGACCCATCCAAAAAAGTTCCCAAACTCGGGACCCACCTCTAAGACATTTAACTGTTATCAATATGAACAAAGGACTAAGGCTGAACACATTTTTTTTTATAATTTTAACATATGTTTTATTTAACTAGGTAAGTCTTAATTAAATAACTATTAACTACATCAAAATTAGAAGAATTAAACTGTCGGTCGTGTGGTGTACTATCTGTAGGGTGGTGTGTTATTCTACACCAGTGGGCCGCGAACCATAGTTTGGGAAACCCTGCCTTAGTAGATTAATAGTTACCGCAGTCTATCGCGGAACAACGTTTCAACTAAAGAAGAATCAAAGGAAGTTACAATTCGACGTTTTTCTTTAATGCTAATACTTAGATCCGCATAACTTTTGACAGACCGATTTCTAGTTAAAGTATCTATACCTATATCTACTCTAAAACATATACATTTTATGGCAATTGCTTCCACGCTTTTTGATATATCTACACTCAATAATCAGTTCTATTCTATAAAGTGTGATCTCTATGGTTTACCGGTTCGACGTTGGACTTGATTCCATACGGTCTCGGTGTTCGGTTTATGGATCGGAAAACAAAAAGAAAAAATATGCTGTAATAATTTTCTAATAAAAACAATGCTATTCGGCAACTAGATAGGTATGTGCCCGCTTGTCGAATAGGGTTTGCCATCTTTCACATTGTAGGACTCGGTGTTTCGGCTAGACCTGATTGTAGCTCTGCCTACCTATTCCG
>NJDC01001344.1:134993-148655 GCA_002245475.1 Calephelis virginiensis
TAAACATAGATAAGTATTATACCTAAAAGATAACTGTTTCAGTTTTTATTTTATTTTTCAAATTACTTTTATAGTGTCAAAAATAGTGATTTGGCGCTTAAGACATTTATTTTAGAGCGCAATATTTCATAGTAGTCATGGAACGGGGGAGTGCGCTGATTGGCTCTTCTGGCTGACTAAGTATGGAGCCTTAAGTACCTTTCGCGTGAAACCAAACCAATAGGGTTAGACTCGTTACTCATCACTTATAAGATTTTGATCAAATTAAAGGCCACTTTTGAGGTTGCTTGAAAATATAAAAATATACGTCAAAATTAGTTTAACTAGTAAAAATGTAGTCGAATTAAGAAATCTTTCAAAAGATCTATTTTCGTCACATTCCATTGATACAAGACTATTACAATTGTCAATTTGTCTTCGCTACGATTTTGAAGAATAGTTAAGAATAATATTTTCTTTTCCTTTTTCCGAAAAAAAAAGATACAATACGAACATCTAATATTTCACTGTTAAGACGTTTGAGTCTTCTCCAAAATTAAATGTTTCTAAAGATAAGATAAGATTTGGTTCTTGGAACATCCTTAAACTGTGGTTAAAAAATTTATTGCCGTTTTGTGATGGCTCGAATTCTGTACTAAAAAATTAAACTTTATGAAATAAAGTTGAATTCAGCCGATAAAGGATGGGACCCAGGAGATTTCATTTCATGGTTTGACCCCGTCGAGGGAGGTTGAATGAATAAATGGTGTTTTCGGTGACAGATACGACAGTTGAGGGTTTTTTTTATGTTATAGGAAGGCAAACAAGCAGACGGATTTCCTGATGATGAGAAATTCTCGCCGCCTAGAGACACCAAAGGTGGTAACGGCGCGTTGCCAACCTGAGGCCGGGATGTTAGGCCTCGAGCAAAAGTAAGTTTACCGGCTACTTTGCCCTTCGAACCGGAACACGTCATGACGGTATAGCGACAGGAATAGGCAAGGCGGTGGTACCAATCCGGGCGAGTCGCTGCCAAACTCTTCCCCCTAGTCAGATGTCACGGTGTAAGTGATGGTACGCCTATGCTCACCTTTTACGAGCTGCCTGGCAAGGAAGGCAGATGGTCTATCCTACAAAGGAGCCCAGACCAACACGGGGTATACGGTAATCTCTGATTAAAGGACACTTGCACATTCCCAGGTTACATTAAATATTGAGTTAAACTGTCAAATATAAGGTGATTTAACCATATTTAGATGCTAACTCAGTGTTAAATACTTAACCCGGGATCTTACAAGTGGCCCTAAATGAGTCAGACTCAATACTAGACTAACAGCTGCCCACCCGCAGCTCCTTCTGAGGTGCAGTTATTATGCGTTTGAATAAATTTATTTGCTTGGCCTCTCCATTTACACTATCTGTGTCGCATCTGTTTATTTATTTACTTGGAACACATTGGATTGCAAAGGCAAATAAAATAAAGGATTTCCATTAGTTAGAATTACAGCCCTCATGGAAGATGGAAATTGTGCGTTTTCAAACTTTAATCTGTTTTATTAATTGTTATTATTATTTTTTTGCTATTTGATTATTTTTAACTAGCTGTTGCCCGCGGCGTTGCCAGCGTGGTCCCACAGAAATTGTGTCATGATAAACTGTCTCAGTGTTAATCCAAGTTACCCGCTATGTGCGTACCAAATTGCATAAAAATCGGTTCGGCAGTTTTATCGTGAAGGAGTAACAAATATACGAACAAACAGACAAACTTTCGCATTTATAATATTAAAAGGATTATTTACTTATAATTATTTAGAAAAGGTTGCTGCAGCGTGCCGTGTAGGCAATGTTGGTGTTTAGTGTGTAATGCATGTGTGCTGGTGGACGGCAACATATCGCCAGGGTTTGATGTCAACATTGACGTCAAGCTGTCCATTATCAGTACGCTAGGTCTCGTATCTGGACAAATCTCTCCAAAGGTTAAGTCCATTGAATGTGGGAATGCGTATGGGTGACCAAGTGGTGAACGGCTTGCATTATGTAGATGATGCTGTGCTTTTGGCTATGTATACCACCCGAGCTTTAAATGTTGCTCACTGTTATGTAAGACAAGTGTAAAGATGGAGACTTAAATATTATAACTTAAAGAAAACCGAAGTAATGGTAAATAATTAAAAGAGACATAGTAGTAGTAAGACTTACGTTTTAGTAGACGATGTGGTGCTGGAAAAAGTGAACGACGTTGTTTGTTTTGGTAGTGAAAGAAACGGTAGTGAATTTAGCAGAAACAGAAGGTACTCCCCGGATCTAGAAAGGAGTATTCATGCAGAGTAATGAGAATGGAGCATTGGGTAAGCTATTTCAAAGCGAGGGTAAGAGTCAAAGCACTAGACTTGCATTGCATAATTCTGCGCTCATTCCAACGTTATCTTATGAAAGCGAGACTTAAAAATGAGAAATATAGTCGAAATAAGAGAGCCACGGAAAATCTGCAGTTTAAGGCTTGACAATCGCATTCCCATGAAAAAGATAAGAGAGAAAGTAAAGTTGAAAGAAAGCGTTGATGTAAAAATGAGAAAGGGCATGCTCTATCATGTTGAAATAATAGCAGGTAAGATATTGACAAAACAGATATACAATGGGAATATTGACGGATGTAGGTACCTTCGGAGACCTAGGTTCATAATTTACCACCAAATTCTTGGTCCAAGTGTGGTGTCAATAGTTTAAATACTGTTGTTATGGCGGCAGGAATAAGTAAGGCGAAATGTCTCTACCTGACAAAATTGCTGCACACTAATTGTTCTGTTGATAATGACAAATTATCTATTTTACCTTGACTCTTACGAGCTGCAAGGCAGGAAGACAGATGGTCTATTGGATCCGACTTTGCACAGGGAAAAATTTCATGAAAATCGGATAGGCCGTTTAAGGAGCCAAACAATAAACGTCGTCAAGAAATTTTTGAAGTGAAAACTTTGCGCACTTTTTTTGGAATGGGTATAAACTTCTGAACTCGCGTCAGGACACGTGACCAGAAATTTCGGAAGACGAAAATTTGTAAAACGGCGCAGGGCGCTTGCGGGAATGTTTGTGTTGTCATGTTTGTGCACGATAGCGCAATAAATGAAAATTGTATTCTACCACATAAATGATAGTACTTTCATACTGATAATTAAAGCAATTCGCGCAAAATTATTCCCTTACCATTCCAAAATTTCAAAATTGCAGAACGTTAATATTCAAGTTTTCACTTCTGCCGGCCTTCCCCGAGTGCAGCCCGTCGTTTTTTATAAATAAAATCCGTTTGCCTGTCTCCTATCCTATTCAATAATGCGTATTTACTGATTGATAGCAAAGAATAAAACAAAATGACGTACGAATTTATTTCGATTCAGAAACCCGTTAACCGATCGCGTATTTATAGAAAGAACGTTATGAACGTTTCAATTTATGATACTGTTTTGAATGCGAATTTGATTGATGGGGAGATTATTGAAGTGCTGATGGTTATCAGCAGTAAATGCGAGTTTTCCTCTTTCTAAAGTTTTAAGGGCTATCCCCCTTTTTCATTGGTTCTTCTTCAACTTCGTATTTCTTGACCTTAACTGCTACTAACAATTTGTATTGAAAAAGAAGTATTCTTTTTCCCACTTTCCCTACAATTTTCTCGGTTTTTCTTTTCTACTTACAATAACATTAGTAAATACATGTATTACTCATCTGTTGATTACATTATGTTATTACATACATTACATAGTTTACACTATGTCATTAAATTTAGTTTGATATCTTGGTAATAAAATAAACGAAGGATGTTATGGTTGTGTTGCCACTAAAAGCTACGAATTTAGACTTCTCGAGTTGCCAGCTACCCCCTATTCCAAACCGAATCTCTATAATGACAAAAAATAACGTCATGGCGTCAGGAATTAATAAAACAGTGGTCAGCTCGGAAGAGTCGTTGTCGGATCGTACCATCTAGTTTGATGTCTATCATCTATATATCTTTATGCATATATCGTGAAACAAAAACTTTGGTCCCCTTTTAACGAAAATCGCGCTGACGGATGAGTATGAAATTTCGCACACTTATAGTTCATATGTAGGAAAAGTGCAGAACGCTAATATTTTTAATGATAATGTTTATAAGATGCATTTATTCAAAAAATAAAACATTACACGTACTACCATGCATTTGACACACACAAACAAATATATTGATGATAACGATAAAAGATCACAGATGGCGCACTAACTATTCAGTAAACAAAGTAGTTGGTTTTGAGAAATGAAGATGGAGTTCTTATCAACAAGATATTAAAATTTATAATGGGCGACCACTAGTATATATAAATAAATCTCCATTTCGAGTGGTCGTTCTTATACGCCTGAACGGATGTACAGACGGCCAGATTCTCAGGAGGTTCTTATGAAAGAAAAACTGGCAAAATAACAGAGTAAGTGGGAAAATAATGGTTTAATCCATACAAACTGTTAGCGGCTGTTAATGTCAAGCGATACGAAGATCGCCGGGTCGGCTAGTTTATATATAGGTACCTATTGAATCCCCGTTTAGCGTGGTCAGCGCATAACGCCTAAACGGTTGGCCAATTTTAGGAAGTCTTTTTTTTGTTGTGTAAGTTATTGTCAGGAGAAGATTCTTATGGAGAAAAAAGAGGAAAATTGTAGGGAAAGTGGAAAAAAATACTTATTTCTTGAACAATTAGTAGCTGTTAATTTCAAGCGATATGAAGTTCGCCGGATCGCCTAGTCCAGTACAGTAGTTGCAACTCACGAAGGCGAGCGGGCTTTACTTTTATAGACTTAATATATCTGCGCAATTTTTTTTAGCTAACCATAATGATTTCACTCTAACCCACATTTGTTTTAATTAGGTATTTATCAAAATATTTCCCACCCGGGTCTACACACAAAAAATCAGAATTGTGATATAGGTAACTGAATCATTCCAATATGGCATTCAGACTACGTAAGAAACTGTTATGTTTTCGAAATCAGTACTCGCCAATGTCATGTTCCGATTTGGTGGGTAGCTGTGTAGCTTACGCAAAATGGTTACACGTACGTAAGCCAACTTTAGATTGCACTTTCAATATGTTAGGTTTGTATAGCTGCTGTGTATACAACCATCAGCAGTGCTTGTTTGCCTCTTTTAACATTAAAAACATATTTTTTTTTGCTGATTTTCACAATTTTTTGATTAAAGAAACTTTTACCGCAGACAGGAATTGTACTTACAAGCAATTTAGTATCTCGCTAAATTTTTGAAAGTTTGTCCCAGAATCGGATAAAAGCGGACATTGTTTTTTTTTAATAAAGAACAATTTTCTTTTAGTGATTTTCACAATTTTTTGAGAAAGAAAACATTTAACCCAGACAAGAATTGTACATGCAAGCGATTTTAGTCGTTTGTTAAATATTTGAAAACATAATATATCCTGGATAAGGTAAAAGGAATAAAATTAAAACATCTTAAATGTAATGGTCAGCAGCTATCTAAAAAGTATTGCAAAAATAATACATTATACTTAGTTAATACTTAACTCTTTTATTACTCTCAGTAATGCAAACCTTACAGCTCCTGCTGGGTTTTACTGCGCAAAAATATGGATGGAAAAGTAAATTGTTATTACAATCCAAGGTTAAAAATTAACCTTCTTTTGAAGGCCTGTCTCGATTTTATAATTCGATTTTATAAGTATTTAATTAAATTAATGCTTACTTAATTAAATTTAAATAAACTAGTGGTCGCTCATTAGGCGAAATTCGACCATAATAACTTTTAATATCATGTTGATAAGAACGCCATCTTCATTTCTCAAGACCAACTTCTTTGTTTTCAAACTTTAATTAAACTTTTAATCTTTTATCGTTATCATCAATATATTTGTTTGTGTGTGTCAAATGCATGGTAATGTGGGTAATGTTTTATTTATTGATTTAATGTACTCTATAAGCATAATTATTGAAAAAATATTAGCGTTCTGCATTTCTCCTACAAATGAACTAAAAGTGTGCCAAATTTTATGCTCTTGCGTACGCGCAATTTTCATAAAAAGGGGTGCAAAGTTTTGGCATCATGTAGATTATGTTATTTACTACGGAATCCTTCATGGTCAAGTCCGAATGGCACGTACCGCTTTGTGCAAGTGTGCACGTTATAACCGCACAACGTTAGGGTATAATTTTTATGTGTTGTATGTGTTCATAAATCATATAGTTAGGAGCTTGGCTAAGAGGTCGCTTTTGTGCATCTTATATTTTAAGTTCTATTTGATGTATTTGTGATTTCTTTGTATTAGATGCAGAGTAAATAGTAATTGTATTGTATTTAATCTTTCATTGTACACACTTGTTACTTTGTAGGAATAGGAACAGTACAAATAGGAACAGTACAAATCCCCTAAGTCCCCGTGTTAGGCCGGGCAGAATAGACCATCTGCTTTCGTGCCAGGCAGCTCGTAAAAGGCGAGCATAGGCCTACTGTCACTAATACCGTGCCATCCTACTAGCTGGTAGAATTTCGCAGCGACTCGTCCGGATTGGTACCATCGCTTTACCTATTCCTGCCACCATAACGTCCAGTGCTTGTCGTTGACGTGTTCCGGTTCGGAGGGCAAGGTAGCCGGTAAACATACTTTTACTAGAGGCCTAACATCCCGGCCTCAGATTGGCATCGCACCATTATCACCTTTGGTGTCTCACGGCGTGAATTTCTTACCATCAGAAAATCCGTCTGCTTGTTTGCCTTCCAATATCATAAAAATATATTTGTAGGAATAAGAACAGTACCTACAAATGACAGTACAAAAGGCAAGCTTATACCTGACTACATACACGATGTATCTAGTCAGATACAACACAGCTAACCTAAAACAATAAATAAACACGTTGAATATAATATTATTGATTGATACTAAACTATTAAAAAACAAACAGACGTAGGATGATTGATAATGTTTACAACCTGTCATTTATCACTAGCACCGCGACAGCCCGACTTGTTAGAACTGCATTTCCCGTCATGCCTTTCCACGAGGACGATTTATCTACGCCATTAACATATCTGGGGATTTTTTTCTTGTTTAGAATTATTATTATTCAAACAAGATTTTGTACTGTTTAACTATAATTATTTTGTTTGAAAGTTTTTAATCAATTTATATGCAGAAAACATCAAAATCGGACTAGGTACCTACTCAATGGAAGTTATCTGTGGTCTCACATAAAAATATATGAATGAATGAACTCTTTATTATGCACAATTAAACTTAGGATTTTAAACTTAAATCGTCGCGAATTAATAACATTTTTAATTATTTATACGGGATACTCACGATCTCTTTTTATTTTATTTGTCGATATTTCGGCCTAGTTGCATAGGCCGTGGTCACGACGGGACTATATCGACAAATAAAATAAAAAGAGATCGTGAGTATCCCGTATAAATAATTAAAAATGTTAACAATTAAACTTACTAAAATAAGTACAAAATATAAAAATACTAGCCGACCCGGCGAATTTCGCATCGCTTCAAATTACTAACAATTTGTATATGAAAAAAAGTGTTGTTTTCAATTTTCCCTGGTTTCTCTTCATATTATGATCCTTCTACTGATAATAAACAATACAACAAAAATTAATTAACAAAATTGGTCCATCCGTTTAGGCATTATGTAGTGACCACGCGAAATAGGGTTTCATTTTTATGTATATAGGTATACACTCTACGAAGAATTGAGAAACTCCGTCAATTCCGTCTTTGAGAAGTGTACTACTTCAAATGCTAAATATCTAATTTAAATATAAGTGAATTTATTGAGGGTAGGGCAGCCGGTTTACTTACTTACGCAGGAGGCTGACCATCCTAGCTTCAGGTTGACAACGCACCATTACCTTTGGTGTCTATAGGCGTCGGCATTTCTTACCATCAGGAATTCCGTCTGCTTGTTGCCTCCCTATAATATAAAAAAAGGATTTACTGATCGCTGACGAAATCAACCGCCAAAGGTCATAAATTGAACCCCCCTAAGATGGGATCAATTAATGACCTTTGGGATTGATTTTCAATATAAGTTTTAAACTGATGCACCGGTTTCGATGTGATTTTTAGTTTGACCTTATTGAGATTTAGATCTATATCAGATGTAGGTATTGTCGGGGTTATTAAATATTTTTAATTTGTGTGTTATTTGTATTTAAAGAATAAATTTACATATGAACTGAAGGCTATCAGTAATAGTACTTAACTATCATTCTCTTAAAAGCTTAGTGAAGTTATGCAAATCAATTAGTTCAAGTTATTCCAGCCAACTAACCAGTCTTATATAAATTTCATCAGGTGCGCAGTAAACGAGTTCCGAAGACCTATCAACGTAACCACAGGATACCAAAAGAATATTCTTTCTTTATTCTTTTTTTATAAATATGGCTTTCGATCGTTTTTCACGACTACTTTGCCAATGTCAAGTCAGTTAATTCTTGTACAATATACAGTCATTAGTCACTATGTACAAAGTCAGTCAGGGTCTTGAGTAAAGCGGTATCTTCGTTACTCAAGCTCATCTAGTGAAATTTGACGGCAGCGAGGAAATGGACGATACACTAATTTATTCTTGATTATTGGATTAGTGCACTTTCACTCAACAAAATTAATTTAATGCCCACCTAAATTAACCAATTTTACTCAATATAAACACGAAATTCAATAATAATGAAAAAATTACGACCACCTTCATTCACGATGGCGCCAAAACTCTCAAAAGTGTTATCAAGTGTCTTTTGTTTTGTCAGTGAATGACTTAAGGCGATATCAGGTAACGTAAACCTTTTTTTTATGACATTGAAAGGCAAACAAGCAGACGGATTTCCTGGTGGTAAGAACGGGAATTTCTTATGTCACCTAGAGACACCAAAAGTAGTAATGGTGCGTTGCCAACCTGAGGCCGGGATGTTAGGCCTCGAGCAAAAGTAAGTTTACCGGTTACCTTACCCTCCGAACTGGAATCCGTCATGACGTTATGGCGGCAGGAATAGATAAGGCGGTGGTACCAATCCGGGTGAGTCGCTGCGAAACTCTACTACCTAGTCAGGTGTCACGGTGTTTGTGACGGTAAGCCTATGCTCGCTTTTTACGAGCTGCCTGGCAGGAAGGTCTATTCTGCCAAGAAGCCCGGACAATTTTCAGTTTGTACTTACTGAACTAACTAAACTAAGAATGACTTTGGTATGTGCTCTAAAAACGATTTCAAATTTTGCAGAGGATCTCGCTGCTACCAGCACTTTAACGAGTTTCGACTCGAAAATTCGAAAGCATGAAAATTCCGTGCTAGGGGTGCAGATTGCGCGTATTTACATAGTAACGAACTGTTGCACCAAAGATAAGAGGTTTGTTTCTTTTTGTGTTAAGTCCTTGTTGTATGTATAACGAAAATCCAAGGGACTACAAAAACTACAAAAGTTGGGAAACATATTTGTACGTCTTGGTCGTAAGCGCTTAGGTAGCGTATAGGGTTGCCAACCATACTTTATAATAACGTATCCTATTTTTTTTGGGTATATGATGCGTAAAACAAAATAAACATTATCATTATCATTTTTCCACATCTGTTGGAAAATGGCAATATGTACTTAAAATGCATTTGACAGCTTAACTAATATAAAAAAAGTTATTTCTTACCTACTCTACATTCCCGAATAGCGCACCAATAAATTTAATTAAAAATGAATTATTAATTTATTTAAATTATGTTGATTATCAATCAAGATACCAAAACTTGTTGGCATATGCTAAAAGCATTCGGCTAATATTGTGATACGTAACATCACAATATTAGAAATGTATTTTTTTTCTTTGTAATACTTTATTTTTTCCATATCCAAATCATTTTATACGTTTTTTTGGTCAAAACAAGTTGGCAACCCTGGTAGCGTAATATAAGCGTGATAGAATCCGAGTCTATGCGTTGCGGTGCTAGTGGACCAAACTCAGTTTCGACCAACAAAACAATGGGTATTAATGTGAAGAACACATATATTTTCAACGTGATTGGAAGGCTGTTTTAAAATTAATTTTCTTATGGCAATAATTTAAATGCAATAAAATTGCTAAAGCCAACTTTTTATTTTATTAATATGTCATTTAATTTCAGAAAAATTGAGTATTTTCCCTGATTATACTAACACCGCAGGGTGTAACGCTCCGTACCAAAGCTACGAGGTACGGATTTTGGATAAGAAAGATACCTAATGGCGTTTTTATGATTAAATTCGCCGACACATTCTGAAGGCATTTTGTATTAATTTTTGAGATTCAGTCAGATTTGTTAACTCTGTCTCACGCAGAGAAATTTTATATTTTTCTTAAAACTATAAAGTGATACAACGCAAGATTTCATAAGCCAGGATTAAAATGTTGAAAAGAGAAAGAGTTATAGCTTTCCTCGCAATTCCAAATTCCTATCCTTCTTGTCTAACGGCCAATGTTAATAATGTATCTCAATCTGATGGATTTAAATCAATCTAGATAGCTGTTTATCCGGTGGCCTATCCCATACCTAATTGCCATATTTATCTTGTCCACAGATATGTTATTGGCAAGCGATAACATAAAAATGGATCAAAATATCAATCTTGGACAGCACGTTTTGGATTAGGATTAATATTGGCCGTATCTCAACCAAAACGTTAAATGTTTGGTGCACACTTGATAAGGACGTAAGATGTAGAAGCGTGTAATCTGTATTTTGAAATTATATAATTTTATTCGGTAAGGGTAGGTGCACAGAGGTCAACCGTAAACAAATTATAATCGTCCTTTCAATAAATTATTTATATTATAGTACGTTATGTGTATGTTATGTAGTAGTGAGTATGTGTTAAATATACCTACCTAACTAACGTTTATCTGGGTTCAATACACAATTATCCTTTCAATTTAATTTGTGATAAATCCTAAAAGAATGTAACCACCGTTACTAGAATTTTTCTCCAACCGCTTCATACCAAAAAGGTATTTCCATCATTAAATTTCTTGAAGAGCTGATTTTTCTTGCTTTAAATTCTTTTCAAGAATAAGCTAAGATGCTAAATACTTTCGTAAACTTGGAACAAGAAGCAAAAGGAAGACACCGCTTTTTCGTGGATGAGCAGAAGAGAAGAAAGAAGATATTTGTGCTCCAACTTTTAAACTAATTACTGAGTGACATTTTATGCCACAATTTGGTCTGGGCTGCATATCAAGGTATCATAAATTAAACTTGGATAATCTCGTAACAAATGACGAATGATAGTGATAAAATCCGTGACCTCACAACGGAAAATAAAGTTTTAAAGAGACTTTTTTGAGCTATAAGACGGCCGTTTATACATATTTCTTTCGTCATATTGTTTTATATGTATGTTCGAATTTCTGCCGTACAATACATGAATCCCCACTATTCGTGGTCATTGCATCCCACCTGAACGGATGGACCAATATTGTTAATTTTTTTCGTTGTATTTCCTATTACATATCATTATAAAAAATTAAAAGCAAAATGTAAGGAAAACCTGAAAAAAATGCAAGGAAAATGGGCGAAAACAATGTTTCAATAAAATAATATCAAGCAATATGAAGTTTAGGTCGGCAAGTAAATAACAAACAAATAATGTTTTTTAAGATATAGCAACCATATCGTGCGTCTATTTTATCAAAAACTGGCGTTTGTTTTCACGTCGATGTTCGAATGTTCACGGCCTCTGGAACCGTACGATTGTGTTAAACCCTATGGTTAAACCAACACTGTAGATCAGCGGTTTGCAACCTTTTGGCAGGCAAGAACCACAAGTCGATAAAATACACCAAAGGTGGGTCTACAGTCACACTTGTAATATTTACTCTAGGAGCCAAATATACTAAATAAATATATAACATATTGGCCATGTCCCATAGAAAAAATGAAAATGGGCGGAGAGAAGCGCGTTCTAAAGGCTGAGTCTACACTATACGCCGTATATAAATACGGTCAAGCGCGGAACGTTCATGAATTTATTTTGGCATTTAAAACTTATTTTCAAGACATTCACGGGCCGCAAGTAAGACGTCGGCGGGCCGCATCCGGCCTGCGTAACGCGGGTTGCCAACCGCTGCCGTAGATTGTTGCGGCTAGAGTGTGATATCCCCTTTAGCATGGTCGACAAGAACCTATTACTGAAGCAATTGATTGTGTAATTAATCTGTCCACCTTGGCTAGGTCAATTCGTGTAACTTACCCATTGACATTTATTTATTTGTTTAGATAGATCCTGCGTCACGCGACCTGTCATCGCCCTACAGATAAGTTAAATTAAATTAATGCAATGGCTAGACTAAATGTAACTGAAATCTTGAAATTGTATGCAATTGAAAAAAAAATATAAAAACTTGTAAAACGTGATACATGAAATTCACGAAATTCATTGTCAGTTTCTGGTAGAAAATAATTGTTATTCAAACTCTTATACTGCTCCACATATTTTAAAATCTGTATTTAAACAAAGCAGTAAACCCTGAGTATTTTTACCTTATAAAACTAAGGAAGATCTATAGGTCCTAATTCCAATGATTTCTGTTTTTTTACATTCTCTAAACATATATTTAATGTAGCTAATAAAAGAAAATTAAATTAAAATTAAAAAAAAACCCCGATACAAGAACTTGATTTCCCTTTAAAACGTAAAAAATGCTGACATTCGGTTAATTTCCCCACTTTCACCCCCCCTCCCCACAACTTTTAAACGGTTCACCCGTTTTTCATCAAAAACATAACTCGCACTAGGTTACCTTTAATACGAAAAAACCAAATTAAATCACTGCATCCGTTCGGGAGTGATGATGCCACAGACAGACAGACGTGTCAAAATAATAACACCCCTCTTGTTGCGTCGGGGGTTAAAAAGTGGCTGGTCATTCTTTCAAGGAGCCAAGACGTTTTTGCGTCGGGGGTTAAAAATCATCTTGATTACGTCAGCTTTCAAACAAAAAAATCTGCATCAATTTCGGGCCAGTCATCAAAAATTTATGATGACACAGACAGACAGATACACATACAGATACGTCAAACTTATAACACCTCTCATTATCCGAGATTATAAAAGTGTGTGTGATATTGAATACTGTATAAGGCATACGTTTAGTCGTTAATTGTTAGATTTATATTTAAATCTCTGTTGTACTTATATTGTTTAATTTCATAATACCGCTTCTCTATTTAAGGGATTTTATAGATTATATAAAGGTGAGAGGGTCATACTGTTGTTAAGTTTAATGTAGACGAGTTTTTGGAACGAAGTTCCTTATTGCGCGTTGTGAAAGGAGGCTAGACGGAAAAAAATCTTACGAAAAGTTGTCACGACACTTTTTGCTATAGTAAGCTATTGTAAGAGAGATAGAGATTACTAGAGGTTGATAGAGATTGAGAAAGAGAGGGGGGGGAGAGAGAACTTCGTTCCATCGGGTGTCCCTTGACACCTCTCAACTTTATTTTTTTGTTAATGCGAGTTACTTTTAACTGCATCAAAAATAAAACTAGTTAGGTGGTTAACTATGTAGAGCTTTTTGTAGAGACGAATAACACCTGTTAAAAGAAATGTTATAATTATGTGTTGAGTCAAGAATGGCGGTTAAATTTAACTGGCAGACGA
>NJDC01001344.1:149382-163093 GCA_002245475.1 Calephelis virginiensis
CTATATATATTAGTGTTTTGTAACATCAGAAGCGTGACGGCCCTGGAGATGCTTTAAGAAATGAAATCGATAGGTTCAAAAAAATAAACAGTAGGTATATATTATAAAAGACTTTTTCCCGTGTTTGTCCGGGCTTCTATGCAGAATAGACCATCCGCCTTAATGCCAGACAGCTCGTAAAAGGCGAGCATAGGCTTACCGTCACTACCCCGTGACATCCTACTAGATGGTAGAGTTTCGCAGCGACTCACCCGGATTGGTACCATCGCCTTACCTATTCCTGCCGCTATAACGTCTAATGCTTGCTGTTGACGTGTTCCAGTTCGGAGGGTAAGGTAGTATCCCGGCCTCAGGTTGGCTAAGCACCATTACCACCTTTGGTGTCACTAGGTGGCGTGAATTTCTTACCATCAGGAAATCCGTCTGCTTGTTTGCCTTCCAATATCATAAAAAAGATAATAAATAATATCTATAAGTTTGATAAACGTTATATATTTTGGTCAGATGCATACACTAGGTGATAGAGTACTGTGTCAATAGCCCGGATTGCTAACACCAGCTTACCACCTCTGACATCAGAAGAGCCTCTAGGTTTTTATCTTTTAATGAAAAAAATGTCCAAAACGGCCATTGATGAGGGTTACAGTCTGTGCCAGCGGCTACAGTTTAAGGCGAGGTTCTATCCTCAAGGCGGATAAGACCGATTTGCATTTCTTGGTAGTAATTGATGGGGATAAGCCCCGTCCAACAGGGTTACTCTTGAATTTCAATTTCATGCAAACTCTAATTTGGAATCGGATTGGTCGTTTTACAAACTATCGAACTAGCATATTGTTAGCACATAGATAAATCAAATGAAATGAAATCAAAAACTCTTTATTCAGTACTGATAATGCATTAACATTTATATAATATAAAACAAAGATGGGTTACAACACTTATAACTCGAGGTCTGCTGGACCAATTTTCATGGTTTTTGATTCTTTGTATTTGTCTTCGCCCCGAGTAGTAGAATACAACTTAAAAACAATTAAAAATATTATGAAAGATGAATCGTCTATATAGTCGTGATAGTTAAACCGATTAGACTGAAAATTGATTGAGAGGTAGCTTAAAACCGGGAGAAGGACATGGGGTACATCAATCCCTAACAACAGCGAGGACAGAAAAACGACATTTTAATTTTTCCCATACAAACTGAACGGGCGGAACGAAGTTCGCCGGAACAGCTAGTTTTTAATAGAGAGTAGCGTTTCCTTTTAAATGTAACAAAGCGTTTGTGTTAGCAGGCGCTGCTCTGTCATAGCTCAATGTAGATATTAATGTAGGTGACACACTAGGTACAATAATTTGACTTTTTTTTAAATGTATTATAATATACCTACTTATTATTAATCTTATGACAATTTATGATTATTGATAGAAATTTGTATCATACGATTTTGCATGCATGCATGCGTGCTGGTATGTATATGAACATGTATGTATGTATGTATGTGTGTATTTAAGAGTTTGTGTGCGAGTTTGTAATACTTTTTTTTTAATTTTACATAATTTATTCTATTTCATCATAATTTTGTGTTTTGAACCAATTAGTCAAATAATAAAGAATAAATTATTATATTCAATAATAACAACACATTCTAAACTAATATTATAATTATTAATTATTTGATTAATATCGGGTTTTAACGCGTACAATAACTTACTCGTACAACTCGTGACCATGGCCAATGTAACTTGGTCGAATCGTCAAGCATCCACAAGCAAGTTAATAATATACGCGTTAAGAGCCGATATTAATCTAATAATAATTAGAACATATTCGATTCAAATTTTTAACTTGAAATCGAGATTTAAAAACAACCCTACAGGCCAATGAATCTACGAATTTGATTTTGTTTCGTGTTTGGAGGGTTGGGTAGTTAAGACTTTTGATTTGTGTGACTACTTTTGAGAACAGAATATGACAGTGATTAGCACTGACTTATGTCAACAGGGATCGGAAAGTCAGTGGTACCATGTCGAGCAAGTCGTCGTATTATTCTACCACCATCTTATTGGTTTTTTACATTAAACTTCCCGAGCATATTAAAGACTTATCATGTAATAAATTTAAAAATAGTGTTAAACTAAAGCTGTTTGGTAAGGCTCATTAATAATTAAAATAAAATGAAAATAAAAGTAATAACATTTCAGAATATTTACAAGACAGAAATGATTGGGATTTATATCTCCTCCTCATATCAATCACTATAAATGTAATATAATTTTGTAAATTATATTTATAAGGAAAAAAATGCCCCCTGAATTTCCTTAGCCGGATCTTCTCAGTGAGTGGTCGCATTCCGATCCGAATCAGATTAGAATTTGAATTAAAGGAAATCATCATTATATATACCAGGACACGATTCATTCCCAATTGAAAAAATACACAATTATTCTGACCTTTTCGTTAAAGTACAGGACCTAGAGAATGTAAGGCATTTAGAATGAGATTAGCAGTTATGTCAAACACTTAAAACATCTGAGTTTTCACTTTTCCTTGCGAAAACACCAAACGACCCAATATACACCTAATTACAAAAACAGGGAAAACGATACTAACCTTTTGGTAAAGAAAAGGCCTGGTGAGAGCCAAGTACCGCTCAAGTGCCATTGTGACAGCGATGCAGACACTGCCGATGCCGAAGACTCGAAGAACAACACGAGTGGCGCAGTACATCCGCGTGTTGGCTATCCCAGGCCAATGTTGGGATACCAGGAAGGCACAACTCATCCCCAGCTATAAGAGAATGAAATCAATTGTAATCAGAATTTTATACGATAATACACGAAACAAGGTAGCATGTTCTTATGGTAAATGATAACAAGGGTTTATGCGAAGCACAGGAACATGCTGCCAGCATAAAATGGCAATCGTGAAGAGAGGCGTGGCATTATACTAAATTAGAAAAAAGAATCAATATAAAAGGTTAAGGCAAATAAGTATTTCTGGAAACATAAATAATCTAACACCAAAGTAAGCAAATTATACGCTTGTATTGTAGGTTAGTCAACGATGCTATTACTAAAGATTAGTACTAAGCACTAACTGCTAAATACTGCCTGCTAAACACATAGAAGTACTTAAATAAACACCAGAATAAATTTAATAAACACATCCAGAAATGCAAACATCTAGATGTTATCACACAAATTCTGCCCGTATTTTTTTATTACGTCAATGTTGGTCGTTTTCGTGTTTGGGCCGTCAAGTCAGTCTGGATTGGACATCAGAATTGGGGTATTGCATTATATTTGAAAACTTACCAAAGCTACTAAATCATTAGCTGCCAACGACGTCAGAAGTAGCAAATGCTTCTTGTTCCTCACTCGTCTCTCCCCTCGTCGTAAGGCAACAATCGCTGATGCATTCCCAATTATACCAAAAACATAGGCTACTAATAACAAAGTACTGAAAGTCTTGCTTCCTTTCCGCACCATACTGGTATTATTAACTCCATGAAGGAGTGTAGTATTAACATCTGCAAACATAGTGGTAGCTTCAAAATATTCTTCTGTTGTTAATATTTCACTGTACATTTTGAAGGGTTTTAGTGTCTTCTTAATGGAGAATGTTAAACCAATTTCTTAGAAATCTTCGCTTTGGGATAGTTTTTGATCATCGTTCGTTAAGCATGAATCTGAAACAAACATTTTTTTGATTTTACGATAACAATAAAAATATTTATGTTTCTTCTCCTGTCTGGCTAGGTTTGGAAACGGTGGTAGTTTACGGTAGATAGGGTCGATAGATACATTAATTTACATTCTAAAAATTGTTTGTATTAATAAATAATCATGTAGTCGACATAAAATCAGTGTGTAAATAGTGAATAAATAATTACATTTTCTAATTTGATCAAAACCTATTAAAATATTTGCACACAAGTTGGTAGAATATGTAGGAACGCTTAAATATTTTTGTAACATCTTTTTAATACTCATAATCTGCAAATAAATATTTTTTCTTTTTACTTTCTTTCTTTTTTAAGTCTCTAAAACTTCTAAGTACGAATTTGTATGAAAAGAGTAATGAATGTGGACGAAGCTAGGCAGGTCTGTAGAATTTGTAATGGTTGGAATTTGATTCTCTGTTGAAACATAAACATTTTGCCGCGCACAAGTATCATTTGTATGGTCAAAGTGGAAGATTTTATTAAGAAAATTTATAGAAATGTTGGGTTTTAAGTCTTTCTCTATAAAATACATATGTTCACGCCTAGTCCGTTACTGGGTTGGCAGAGAATATCGAGTACCAAGTGTCACTAGCTTCCTTCACATTCATTACTTTTTTTTAATACAAAGAAGCTAGTTGTGGAGACTATGATGGCAAGAGTTGGCCCCGGATTAAATTGCCCATGGAATGTCAACTTCGGTCTCCCCTGGTAACTAAGTACGTCCATCCAATTTTGGAATGTATGTCTGTACTGGCAATCTTTCATATGTCATTCTTGCAACATGAACCAAACAACGGAACATGCCCTTACACATTATTGTAACAAAATACTTATTTTTAATCTTACTCTTTCTCTGATCCTATTGTTAAGATTGCCGTCAATCAAACTATCCCTGCAAAAAGCACTACCGGGATAAACAAATTCATTTATTTGGATTTTATTTCATTAATCATAATTAGATTTCACATCGAGCACGTCCATTTTACAAAAAAATTTAGTTCCTTCAATTTTTTTCCTAACTATTTTTACCTATCGTGTTCCCGCTTTCGTTCTTGATATGCTCTTTATCTTTATTAATTTCTAATGAAAACATTATCATCCGGGATAGACCCCATGCCCGGTTTGCAATAGGTTTGCCATCTATCGCATGCAGGCTAATCGTGCGTGCCCTAGTCGTACCTTTGTCAACTTCTTTGTCTTTATGTACTTAAAATTTATCATACAGCTGTTGCCTTCCAGATCGGTGGTGGGTATTAGTCCCGATGGGATTAATGCACTCTACCGGCTACCACATATCTATAACTGTCTGATTTAATTTTATAAAACAGTTATTTAAGATTTAGTATTTAAATAAACAAGTGGACGCAAACTGATATATAATATAATCCGTCCATCCAGTTTGCGTCCAGGTAAATTTTGACATCTATGTCTATTTCTATTACCATAATTATGTGAACGCAAATTGGCTATTTTAATAAGCATAATAATGGTAAAAACAAAATAAAACCGAAGGGGTTTTTTATAACATATTTCTTTATATTAAAATAAAGTATCAAGCTAGGAATAGTGAGATGAGTTCGTGTCCACCCTGGATGCAAATTGGCTAATTCGAAAAATTGGTGTACCAATTCGCGTCCACCTCATTTTAACTTTAAAAAATACAATAATCAATCAAAATCATCATTATTTTTATTATTTTATTCATTTTCAAGGTCTAGGAACTAATACCATCTTTAATTAAATTAAAAACACTGAAAAATTACATATAAAACGCGCGCCGGTTCACTATTTTTTTACTAAAATTATGACTATTTACACAACTTTTTTGTATAGCTAAGATTCATTTTTTTAACAGGAAAAATTATGCGAACAGTTCTTTTGTCTATGTATGTGCGCTTCTAATATATTGTATTATAGGCAGAAAAGACTTCATTTCCCTAGTTTGTTAGTATACTTATTTTTAAGGGTTTTTTTAAACGGTGTCCGCGAAATGGACGCGAATTGGGGGGTGGACGCGAATAGGCGAACATACCCTATGTAGGTAATGAAACTCTTTTCATGACACCACAATAAGAATATTTTTATTTACCTACTTTAACAAAATATACAAAAACGTAAAACTCTTTTTCCTCCCCTTATTAGAATGTGGACAAAAAGAAAGTGTTACAGAAGACAGCGTTTTCATTTAAAAATAAAATTTTTAAAATTAAGTATATGTTATGGGTGTGTCACACATAGTTAGTGCATGTGTGTGTGTAGGTACGTGCGTATGGGTGTACTGTGTACGTATGAATCAAAGAGTCTTTGGCAAAGCTATCTGCAATAATCTAGATATTACAGTAAATCTTAAATAATAATTACAGTCTTAATATCACAACCACTTCGTTATATAAGACGACTTGGACTGGAGACAAAGAATACTGTTTCCCTCCAAAACAGGTTCGTTGTCTAGTGTTGGTACGAGGTTATCCATCTTAGCGACTAAAAAGACCCAAGTTTTACATTTTTTTGCACTTTACCCAACTTTTCGGCTCAAAAGCGGGTAATTTGTTTACCAATCTATGTAAATTCGTATGTGCCGACATTAGCCAAATGCCGGAGTCAATGAATTATGCGACAGTGTACATACATACATATCTTCACGCCAAGTCCATTACGGGGTAGGCAGAGAGTATCGAGTGCCAGACCTTACGATCCTGACAAACCTGTCTTGCTTCCTTCACATTCATAACCCTTTTCATACAAACACGCCGGTTTCGGAGACTCTTGACACCACCCTCGGATAATATCCGATTGATCTGATCGTGAAATGTCAGCCTTGGTCTCCCCGGGTACCTACATCCATCCACATTCGCATTGTATATCTGCTTTGTCAATCTTTCATCTGTCATTCTTTCCACATGACCGAACCAGCGGAGCATGCCCTTTCGCATTTTAACACCAACACTTTCTTTCAATCCCACTCTTTCTCGGATCTCACTGTTACGAATGCGGTCAGCGAGCGTTACACCACAGATTTTCGGTAGTGCTCTCATTTCGACCGCATTTATCCTTTGCGACAGTGTATTTGCTTTAATTTTAATAATATCCCCTAAGACAAGAATCAACATTAAAAATGGCGGCAACTAGACCGTACATTTTAAAACTAAAAAAATAGAGGCAGCGAATTACGCCACGTGGGGTATTGTTATAAACATATTACAAAATCATTGTTATATTAATTAAATAATTTTAATTAAAAATGTTTTAGAATTAGGACTTTAATTTTATACATCGGGTTTTTCCTTCGTTACAACACTCTTGACGCTTCTACTTATATATATAATAACTGCTTATATTTCTAATTTAATTATATTGAAATTATGTATTTCATATATGAAATAAAATTAATAATGAATATCTCTGGACAAGTAACATAAATTGAATTAAAAGTGAGCAAATTCTATTCTTGCTAAACGATTCTCATACACAGGAATATTTAAATAGGTGGCCGAATAAATTTAATAAACACCCAGACTCGGAAATGCAGACATTTAAATGTTAATCAGAAAAATGGTTGCCCCCGTCGGGAATCGAACCCGAGCTTCGCGTTTTGTCAGTGTAGTTAGGCGTATACACTAGCCACTCGACCAACGAGGCGGTCATATAAATTTCTTAACTTTTTACAGTTTTTTGTCATCGACTCTCAATATAATTTCAATATTTTGATTAAGCCTGACAAAAAATATACCTACTTAATCATAAATTTACTACCTCTCATAAATGGTAAACGAAACGGTATTAATTGATATTTGGTATTTTCCATCGTAAAACTTCCAAATATTCATATTTTTAAAGAAAGAAACACTTGTACTGTTTTACTTATCACTTATTATTTATTACTACTAATTAGAAAGTAATAAATTATAAGTGATAAGTAAAACAGTACAAGTGTTTCTTTCTTTAAAAATATGAGTATTAATTGATGATAGATTGTGAGTCATAAAAAAGTTGGTAGGTACATTATTTCCACCTAACCAAAATTGGTCTTCTCTTCGAGATTTCCTTATGAAATTGTTTGTCCAAATTCTGTCGTCACCGTTACATATTCTAGTCGTCCTAACAACATTACAATAACAAAATAAACGGGTCAAGTGATTTACAATGATAATGATACACATCAAATGTGAAAAACACTTGGCAAAACTTTCGTCACTTTTTCAAATAGGTACCGACTAAGTATGGTGAAATAGAGTCTATTTATGTCGACAAACATTAAAATTACAAACGAAGTACCGGTTGCTGTTGATCTACAATAATATTTGCTCGTGTACTTTAGTTTAACTTATTAGTGAATGTTTTATTCTCTCCTAACCAACCTTTGGGTTCATAAAGACTGAATAAATAAATAAATAACATATGGATAAATCACAAAAATTGATCTCACCCAAAGAAAGAAACTTACATGGTTACCTCATAAGTGTTGTTAGTCAACGATACCAATACATAAGGATACTTACTATTAATATCATATCCTATTAATTAATATTATAAATAAAGTTTGTTTGTTTGTTACTCCTTCACGCAAAAATCCGATTTTCATGAAATTTAGCACACACATAGAAGGTAACTTGGATTAACAGCTACGACAATTTTTATCCTAAAAAATTGTTCCTGTGGGGTAACAGCTAATACCAGTATAAATTTACACTCAGACTCGAAAAAACAGACATCTCTGTACATCACAGACATGCCTGCCCCGTCGGGAATCGAACACGAGCCTCGCGGACACGGTTCTTGGTAGAGTTAGGTAACCTAACTACATAAACACAATAATTTACTAAACTAAATAGTAATGTAAGTAGTATGTAGTAACTAAAATTGTCAACATATATACATCCAATCTGCTTATATCTGTGTTATATATATAAAAATAATTCCCCATTTCGTATGGTCATCGCACCATGCATGAACGGATGGACAAATTTTGCTAATTATTTTTATCTTGTGTCAGTTATTTTTATAAGAGAAGGTTCTTATGAAACGGAAAACTGCAGAGAAAATAGCAGACAATGCTTTAATCTATATTTGATATTTTCCATCGTCGGCGCTTGGTAAAACTTCCAAATATTCTAATTTTTAAACAAAGAAACACTTGTACTGTTTTACGTATCACTTATAATTTATTACTTTGTAAATAGCCTGATGATGTTGTATAAGCGAAACCGGTAGGATATTTACAAAGTAATAAATTAAAAGGGATACGTAAAACAGTACAAGTGTTTCTTTGTTTTAAAATATGAATGCTTTAATCCACACAAACTGTTAGTAATTATTATTGTCAAGCGATACACAGTTCGCCGTATCGGCTAGTACTAGATCTATTGTAATAATACCTACGGAACTTTAACAAACCTTTAAACCGATTTTGATTAGCACATACATAAAGACCCGAGTTCAAAGAACTGTTATTTTTTTCAAAAGTTAACCTCCCAATGGGGGATACTATGTTGACGTATCTTTACGATATCTCGGCCAACCCGTTAGTTTTCCAGAAACTATTAGGTGCTAACATATCAAGTTAGCGTTTTGCGGTAAAAAAGTATATAAATACTACATAATAAGAGGCGGGACTTCCATAGATATACAGCAAACCCGAATTTTGTATGAAGTTTACTTAAATTGACACATGACATTTGACAGGTATAACCCGTTTAATTTGAAAGTAAGTCTAAAGACATTCAGATTTAAGGCAACTAGTACTCATATGATTTAGGTAAATAAAAAAAAACATAGCAAACTTAATTCTTTTATTTTTTTTATATAAATATTGCGTCAAACTGGCGGTACCTACTGTCCATTTCAATCACAAATTTGTCCTATGTGGTAAGGCATTACAAATTCAAATTTATACAGCTATTCCCACATGTATTTGTGTTTCGTAAACTGTTACTAATTTGTTTGTTACTGTTTTTTCAGTTGCGTCGCTCAGTTTATAAAATGGAAAATTGGAAATATCTTGCTATTTACTAGTACGAGTTTCACCGTGGCACCAGTGCTGTAGAAACAGGTCGAAGGGTTAATATGTATGATGGTTGTATCGCAAAAGAAAACTAAGTGCGTTTCCGTTCTGAAAATGTCGACCTGCAGAACAAGCTCTATAGACAGCCTGAGACCCAAGTTGAAAATGAAGAATAGACGGCTATTGTGGAAGCAGAAATTACGACAGCATTGGCTGCAGGTTGCGGTGTTAGTGTTAAAACTATTGTAATCCACTTAAAGCAAATTGGTAAGGTTAAAAAGCTTGAAGGTGGGTTTCATCACGAATTGAGTGAAGCAAACCGGCAAACGCTCGTCGAGTGCTGGGTTTCGTTAGTTCACCGTTACATTAGTGACGGGTTTTTAAATCGTGAAGCCCTGGAGATGTGGTGCTGGAGAGGAATGCTCCGAGTATCTCTTTCGCCTCTTAAGTCTAGCAATTCGACGTCGGACTTGACTTCTTGAGGTCCCGGGTTCGATCCCGGGTCGGACAGTAAAAAAATAGTAAATGCATATTTTGAAATTTTTTAAAAAGAAATAACATTGCCTGGGATTGGATATGTGCCCGGTTGGCGATATGCTTGCCACCTATCACATTGTGGGACTTAGTGTCTTTGGCTAGTCGTGGGTGCCTCTCTTTCTACCATTTCGAGGATATGGGTTTGGAGATACTTTATACTCAAGGAACTTACCGCAAACGTTGACAACACTAATATAGACTCACAGCCTTAATTTCATCGGCAGCGTCTCTAGGAGTAACGGGGACTACATAGTATGTAGTCCCCGTTACTCACAGACAGTCACAGCACAGTACCTTGAGTATGTAGTACATACTCAAGGTACTGTGCTGTGACTGTCTCTTGAACAAGTGAAGAGTGACCTTGGATAACCGTGCTAGAAAGCAAGTAACAGAAGTCATTCGGATTACATCTACATGACGACCTCGACCTCCCTGTCAAGAGTGAAAAGAAAGAGAAGACGTACATTGTAATCATCTTTGCCTTGAATAGCATAATATTTAAAATAACATAAAGAAAAAAAGTAAAGGGCAAAAGAATTTAAATGGCATCAGATAAGTGATATTTAGCCATTGCTCTTACGAACTGCTCGGCCTCTAACTCTCTAGGCAGATCTATTTTCTACACAGGTCTAAATCAACACTGAAAAAAATTTAAAGTAAATTTAGTGCTTAAAAATTACACAGAAATGCTGACAAACATGTACTTTACAAATGCTTATTCCTATAGGGAATTGAATGCGAGCGTATAAATCGACCTCTTGACCAACGAAGCAGTTGTATTCAAATTCCAGGAGCAGAGGTGGGAAAACTCGACATTCTAAAAAACTTTGAAGTACCTTAAAAACTAAATTTAAATAATTGTTCTGCCATCCTGGATGGTCCACCACATTGGATTTAGAATGTCGTCACATTTGTCGAGTTGATCTCAACTAGTCCTTTCGTTTGATACCCATATTGTAGAAATGCATTAAAAATAATTATTCCGCCATCTTAGATGGTCCGCCATATTGGATTTAGAATTATGTCACGTATTTTATGTCCTCCAAACTAAATGTGTACACACAATTTTAGCTCAATCAATTGAAGATATCAATTTTGAAATTGAGTTCAGAGATTTTTTTTATGATATTGGAAGTTGTTTGCCTTCCATTCATTTATCATCATATTTTCCTGCGGTTTTTGTTCGTGTATTTCGGATTTCACATGACGTAAACATGTTAATGACTAACAAATACATTACATTTCATATAAACAGCATTACAGCTTGAGCACTTGTTCTCTTTAAAACTACAGTACCTACCTATTTTATATTGCATAATATTTAATATTTTGCTTTATAGAACTTGATTAATTAGTACCTAATTTAAGATACTTTTTTTCTTATGATATTGGAAGGCAAACAAGCAGACGGATTTCCTCATGGTAAGAAATTCACGCCGCCTAGAGACACTAAAGGTGGTTATGGTGTGTTGCCAACCTGAGGCCGGGATGTTAGGCCTCAAGCAAAAGTAAGTTTACCGACTAACTTATCCTCCGAACCGGAACACGTCATGACGTTATGGCGGCAGGAATAGGTAAGGCGGTGGTACCAATCAGGGCGAGTCGCTGCGAAACTCTACAACCTAGTCAAATGTCATGGTTTTAGTGATGGTAAGCCTATGCTCGCCTTTTACGAGCTGCCTGGCAGGAATGCAGACGGTCTATTTTGCAAAGGAGCCCGGACCAACACGGGGAAAACCGATTCCACCCGAACAAACATACATACATTGTAAGTTAAACAAAAGCTTTTAAAAATATTAAATATTCACTGAAGAACCCTAAAACACTCAGATAAGAGGGTAATTGAATATCGCTCACAAAAATAATTACGTAATAGAGTACAATATTTTACTATTATCAGCTAACCATATAGTCAACTATCGACTGCTGATAAGCTTTCCTAGATAGAACAAAACAAACTTCGTTTTATTGAAATTTGTATTGTTTACCAAACGGCAGACTTGTGAAAAAAACGAGGAAGTTTTCGATTAGACTGTATGCTTTTACATATTGTGTTGCCTCAGAACTTTTTTCTAGATTTAAACTTATTTTGACGATTCCTTTTTAATTTTCAACAAAAAAAGAGGGGTGTTATAAGTTTGACGTTACTTGTGTACAGAAGAATTGATTTCGATGCGGATTTTTTTGTTTGAAAGTTGACGATGATCGAAATGGTTCTTAGCTACCTACAAATAGTTTTTATTATAATTAACCTCCGACGCAACAAGAGGGGTGTTATAAGTTTGACGTGTCTGTCTGCCTGTGGCATCGTAACTCCCGAACGGATGAAGTGATTTCAATTTTTTTTTGTATTAAAGGAAACTCATTTGCGAGTGTTTTTAGACATGTTTCATTAAAATCGGTCGAGCCGTTTAAAACTTGTGGGGGTAAAAGTGGGGAAATTAACCGATTTTTTTACTTGTAAAAGATCATGCGTCGCGGGTTTTTTAAATATTTAATTTAATAGTTATTTTAGTCATTTTATTTAAGAGAAGGCATATTCGTTCGTTTATAGGTATTAATGAAGAATGGTTTATGGTTTATACGTATTATATAATATGCTTATACGATATTCTGTGCGATTAGAATCGAGTTCAAACATACGCTTCTTAAGATCTTTCAGGGGCTTATGGGGTTTAGTCGTTAAATTGTAGCAGACAAACTGACTCGCATTTATAATATCCTTAGGAATTTTACGTTTAAATTTAAGCGGTTGCAGTTTCCTGTCAGCTTTAGGTTACTCTGTGCATTTTTTAGCGTGCATTACTTTACGTGTATACAAAATTTCAACTCAATTGGTTAAAGGTATCTACTTCAAAATTGAGTTCAAAGATTCCACCCGAACAAACATACCCCTCTTTTTCTAATAGGATTCAACGCGAACGAAGGCGTGGTTATGCTTGTATCGCTATAGTTGATAGCATAGCATAATAAACAGTCAGATTTGTTTTTCTTTAAATCTAGATCATAAACTTACCAATACTAGGTGATCGAGTCTCGCAGCGACTCGCCCGGATTGGTACCACCGCCTCTGCTATTCCTGCCGCCATAATATCAGCGCTTGCCGTTGTCGTGTTCCGGTTTTAAGGGTAAGGTAGCCGGTAAACTTACCTTTGCTTAGGGCCTAACACCCTGGCCTAAGGTTGGCAACGCATCAATACCACCTTTGGTGTCTCTAGGCGGTGTGAATTTCTTACCATCAGGAAATCCGTTTGCTTGTTTGCCTTCCAATATCATAAAAAAATTCTTTCACCAACTTCTAGGGATAGACGTCATGCGATACAAATTACTGTCATTGTTAGGGAAACCAGGGTTTAACCCTGGTTTAATCTATTATGCTATCCTTATGAAACGTGATACATTTGTCAGTCATTAAAATATGAACGCCATAAGTGAAAGCTGAAATGCTAAA
>NJDC01001345.1:0-22848 GCA_002245475.1 Calephelis virginiensis
CCTATTCATCAGGCATTGTACCGAGTTCATGGAAGACCGCTTTAGTACACCCGATCCCTAAAAAAGGTGACCGCTCCGATCCGTCCAGTTACAGGCCTATAGCTTTAACTTCATTGCTTTCAAAAGTTATGGAATCCATAATAAACTGCCAGCTCTTAGGGTACCTAGAGGATCATTAGCTGTTAAATGACCGTCAATACGGTTTTCGTCGTGGTCGTTCGGCTGGTGATCTTTTAGTTTACTTAACACACCGATGAGCGCAAGCAGTCGAAAGCAAGGGAGAAGTATTGGCTGTCAGTTTGGACATAGCGAAAGCCTTTGATCGGGTGTGGCACAAGACGCTTCTATCGAAGCTTCCTTCTTACGGTTTTCCTGAGAAATTATGCAAATGAGTCACTAGTTTTTTGACGGAGCGTAGCATCAAGGTCGTTGTTGACGGCATGTGCTCGGAGTCCAAGCTTGTCAATGCTGGTGTTCCCCGAGGCTGTGTGATTTCTCCTACTCTGTTTCTTCTGCAAATCAATGACATGTTGCAAATTAATAACACTCTTTGCTGTGCAGACGACACTACTGTACTGACATGATATATCTCGGGAGCATGTCATTGAGAGCCGGAACCAACTTGTGTCTAAAACTGACGATCTTCTGTCTGAAATTTCGTTTTGGAGCCAGCAAAATCTAGTGCAATTTAACGCTAGTAAGACACAAGTTTGCGCGTTTTCCTCTAAAAAGTTTCCCTAACTACCACAGCCTGCATTGGTATACTTGGCGTTGACATTTCAATGATGTTCAATTTCGTGGTCATATGCTGTCTTATTACTAAACGCGGCGTAAATTACTCCAAAGTTTAACCATGGATTGTAGTCCTTATTACAATGTGACACAGACTATAATATCAACTTAATTTTACACCGACCTTACTCCATGTTTATTAATAAGACGGCTAGAGTATTGTACTTAACTCTGGGCAGGGGCTCCACCAGCTCCTTGTGTTTGACCGAATCAACGTAGATAAACTCAAATTGTCAATGACCGGGCAGTTACCAATCGGCTTGATTCCTTGGCATTGCCTAGAAATGTTGAGTTACTCAGTATTTTCTACCGCATCTATCATGGTTAATGCTCTGAGAAGTTGTTTGATTTGATTCCAGCCGCTGATTTCCACCTTCGGACATCGCGTCAGAGCTATAAGTATTATGCCCATCATCTTAATGCGCGGCGACCTACAAGTGTGCGATTCTGAAGACATTTCTTAACCGCATAACACCTTTGGGGGATCAGTTACCGAAGGCGGTATTCCCAAACGATTATGACTTAGGAACCTTCAAGAAAAGAGCGTACTCATTCTTAAACGTCGGCAATGCATTTGTAATACTCCTGAAGTTGCGAATGTCCGTGAGCGGCGGTGATCAGTTTTAACTAGGTGACCCACTTGGCCTCTTCTTTTGTTAAAAAAAAGTATAGATGGAGATGCACCCCTCAAAAAATAATCCTGGCGGCGCCCATGTAGGTACACATTAAAAAAGGTTACATAATAAATATTGTCAAGGTCAAACAAATAGTGGTTTGTAATAAGGTACGTTTTATATTTATCAAATATAAATTAGTATTTATCAAGACTTGCCACCAAAATTGTAAACATTTGTTATCATACATGTACAGCAATTATGGAGCGGAGATCCCCTGGCCCCAATTTTTTTAGAATTAAATGAATTTTTTTCATACTTAAAACAAATGTAACCATGATGGTACATATTATAGGTACTTAAAGGTAAAACAGGAAAATAAAAATATCACAGACAATTTATTAGTGTTTATCTACTAGTTGAAATTTAATAAAAAATGTTTACGAAGTCACGGGGCCCGCGTTGCCATTCCGTAGCTATAGCCCACGACTGTCTCTGACTATTATGGGTTTGGTGTATTTTTATGCCGTCTCACCTAATATTAAATCTACAGGTTATATTGAGTATTCCAAATCTGAAGTTTTTTCTATTTAAATTTTAGTTTATATAGTGCTGGTAGTACTAACAGTCTTATCTACAATATTTAAAGAGTTTTATTATCAAGAAAATTTTATTCATAAAAATTTACCTACAATCTCAACCACGCTTGTGGGAGATTGGCCGATGGTGCGGTCTGCACTAAACAAACGAACTCAAACAATGCTATCAATTACTCTTGTAAAACAACGAAACCAATATGTTTACTACATTGGACCCTGCACAGAAGAAAACCCTTCTATTAGATCAGGCAATAAAGAAAATACAGTTAAATCATACCAAATTCGAAAGTGTCTGTATAATCGGCTGAGCCCAGGAACCCTTCCAATGACGATATTGTAGTTAAACAAATCAATATACTCAGTGACAGTCGTAGCATGGTACGAGTAGATGTTGGAAATTAATTTTGAAATAAATATTCGTAAGAAACTAATAACAACTTACTTTAAATACTTTTATAGTGGTTTTCTGATGCCCTTATCGCATGTTCGCCCAACTAAGACTAATTGTCCTAATTGATGCATAAAATTAGATTTAATTGAATGTTTGATATTGTCAAGCGTAAAATGATTATTTTGCTTTCAAAGTGGGACAGATTCTTAAAGATACTTAACACTATGTCTTGTGCAAGAGCTGCTAAAAAAATATATGATTTAAGGAAAAACGTAAGATAAGCAGTTTTATTTTACCGAAATCTAGCGTAAAGTTATATAGAAGACGAAGATAATTTTATGGTAAATATGCATTGTTGTTGAAGTTACGACCCTGCTATTCTGTAGCAGCAGAAGTAGGTGAAGCGATGGTACCAGTCAGACCGAGTCTCTACCATGGTGACTAACGGACCGCGGCTCACCTGTTACGACCTGCTGGATAGGAAAGTATATGGTCTTTTAAACAGCAAGGGACTAATTCAAGAATTTGGGAAAGGAGGAAGTTAATACATATTTGAGGCAAAACCAAAAAAATAATTCACATGAAATACATTTTTTATTAGTATATTATTCGTTTAATGATCACAGTTTGAAGTCGGTATGGCCTTCGCGGTGACCACGTATCTAGACAAGGTGTTTTGCCAAAAACGGTATTTGATGACCACAGTGCTAACATCTGAATCGTAGTCCACTTTCGGAGGCCCCAACTTGTTATCTATATCTACTCGAACGTATGTCACTTGCATGCAATAAGGTACCTGAAAAACGTCAAAGCAGATTGAACAAGCAACTGGAGGGCAGGAACTTGACTGGAGACATTGTCTTTACATGGAAACCCATGTCCGCGACGCGACGCTACCTTCACTCCAGCAAGAAGGTAGCGTCTGGGGCAAACGCAATGAATCACAAAAGGAAAGTAATTAGAAAATATCTGAAAATCTGGCTAAGAGTTCTGTGACTGGGCGCGTAAATTGATACTATTCTGCCAAAATAGCCAAAGGCATTCCTCGCCGTTGTCGTTTATAAAGGTGGTGTTAACCGGAATCGTTTTAACGTTGTGACCTTCAAAACTATTTTTTTCGAGAGACAAAGACAACAAAAAATTAGAGCCTTATAAAATCGTATTAACAATTTAGCCATGATATCGTAACATGCAGATGAACATTCAAATTTACATTTTCACTACAACCAAATAAACAAATAACACTAAGTCGCTTTCCGCTGTCTGTCCCTATGAATGCTTAGGTAGATTTTGATGTAGTTTCTTTTGAAATAGATAGAGTGATTAAAGAGCAGGGTTGGGTTGGGAATGTATGATGGCCTAAAAGTTTGCCCACCCGTGCGAAGCTGGGAGGGGATGCTAGTTATAAATAAATAATGCTCAGAACTTACGACTATTGGGACTTTAGTGGTCGTCTGTAATAAACCTATTGTCCCTGAAGTGGTGAACGCTACATGGCCTATATTTTTACCTGGAATAAACAAATTGAATCATTAAAAATCACTTTTGAATTAGGAGAATGTACGAGGTAGTGGGTCACCCCATGATAAGTGACCACTGCCCACCATCCAAGTGATCTGCACTAAGTATTAAATTACATCAATGTATGCAGGTATACCCTTTGCTAACTACTTTAGTAAGTAGGTACTGGGGATTTATAAAAATAAATAATCTGTCTTGAAAAATAATTAGCATTTTGGAATATTACATACATACACGGCGATATGTTTCTACGTCACGTTAGATTTGTTTTTTTTTCCCGGGATAAAAAAAGGTATAGGTCTATACGGTAACAAATCGGCGTAGTTTTGGTTTCCGTTCACCTTCAAACTGTCCGTTCTCCCATACTTAGGTATACCTATTTAAATAAAAATGAATCCCCATTTCGCGTGGTCATCGCGTCACCGACAAACGGATAAAAACAAATTTTGCTAATTCTTTTATGTTATGTTAATTCTTATCAGAAGAAGGTTGTTTATGAAAATAAAAACATGGGAAGTTAAACTTGATGAGGTAAAGATCCGAGTTTAAGCACCCCAAATTTTATTTATATAGGGGATGTAAATTTATATGAAAATCGTAACTGTTGTACATCGACGAAGTCGAGCCCAAACGGCCAGGAATGTATAATAAATCATACCAAATTCAAAAGTGTCAGTGAATTGTCCATCTGCTCCTCTCATGGCAGCCATGTAGATCAGGACAATGCTTGCTAGTATTCGCAACATGGTGTACAACCACTGATAGACCTATACGCGAGTGAAGTCGAAATGTCTAGTACTTTCATTGGTTTATATAAGTATTATTTAATTGTCTATGGCCACTAATTATTACAACTAATGAAGCATTTTAATGCGTAAAATTACAATTATTTTTATTTTAAATCCATTTTGTTTTAACAAGTCCATATTGTTAAAAAGGACGGTAATATACCTACGTCTTCCTGGATATTAGATACACAAATTGAATTAGTTAGATTAATTTTTTGTAATTTGTTCAAGAAAAGGGTTAGCCCCAAAGTATAGCTTGTGATATGGGCGCTAGTCGACGATACTAATAGATAAAGATACAAATTATAAGAATAAGTTTAACAAACACATCGAGATCCAGACATAAAAATCCAGATAAAATAGGCATAAATGCCCGCCCCGGTTGGGAATCGAACCTAAGTCTTGGTCGGTGAGGTAAGACGTGTAAGCTGACACCCCGGCCAAGGACTAAACAAAGTTCTCGGTACCTTACTACTTTTATATTCAAATGTTAATTGTGTGAACTTCATAAAAATCTTGTCTTGTCTGTTTATTTTTACAGACCAAGCTGAAGCGGATACCGCACCGAATCGCCCCGAACCGCCCCGAACCGCACCGAACCGCACATAATAATGGGTAAATTTCAATCTATTTTCTCGTCATTCACATATTATCCTATATTAAAATTACAAAAAAAAAAAGATTTAAATTTTTGGTCACATTTACTAAATTTCTTTCTCTATATCGTCTCTGTGGTCTAGTGGTTCACGTGTTTGACCTGACTGCATGAGGTCCCGAATGAGGCCTCGAATCCTGGGTTGGGTAACAAAAAGGAAATTTGGTTTTTCAAATTTTCTAATAAAAAAATTGTTGCTCGGGATTGGATTTGTGCCCGGTTGGCGAAAGGCTTGCCAGCTATTACATTGTGGGATTTAGTGTCTTCGGCTAGTCGTGGGTGCCCTGGTTGTGCCTTTGCCTACCTCTAGACGTGAAGATACTTTTTTTCCCTTCTGTGTACAAACACGATTCAATGAAATTACATCGATCGAATTGTTTATAGAAAAAAAGTCGGTATTTTACGTTTTTCGTATATATCATTTAAGCATGAAGGGTTGTTGCAATACCTTTTTGAATACTTGGAGAATATAAACAATTGAATAAGCCTGCCTTGAAAAGCAACGGTGCGTGTCTTTTTTTTTTGATATTAGAAGGCAAACAAGCAGACGGATTTCCTGATGTTTAGAAATTCACGCCGCCTAGAAAAACCAAAGGTGGTAATGGTGCGTTGCCAACCTTAGGCCGGGATGCCTCGAGCCTCGGGCCTCGAGCAAAAGTAAGTTTTCCGGCTACCTTACCCTCCGAACCGGAACACTTCATGACGTTATGGCGGCAGGAATAGGTAAGGCGGTGGTACCAATCCGGACGAGTCGCTGCTAAACTCTACTTAGTCAAATGTCACGGTGTTAGTGACGGTGAGCCTATGCTCGCCTTTTACGAGCTACCTGACAAGGAAGGCAGATGGTCTATTCTGTAAAGGAGCCCGCACCAACACAGGGGAAAACTTATCGTTAACGTGTCGTTATAACTTGACTAAAATCGCGTTAGACACGAGTAGTTTTAATCTCATTATCTTGATATTAAAAAAAGTTTTGTTTACGCCGTTTTGCAATTGAGTACTTCACATTGATAATACATATCAATATTTTACTTTCACACGGAAAAGTAACTCATTTGATTTATCACTAGATAGTATAAAACGAAGTCGCTTCCTCTGGCCCTAAGTTCCTTTGTATGCTTAAATCTTTAAAAAACTACGCAACGGATTTTGATGCGGTTTCTTTAATAGATAACGTGTTTAAAGGGAAGGTTTATATGTATATTTTATGACCGTGCGAAGCCGGGGTGGATCGCTAAGTAGTTATTATAATATATGTCGGAGGAAGCTTATGAATCGAGTTGATTGTTGGTTGCATGCATTTACATTTTGATTATTTTCTAAATTCTTACCTTATTTTATCTGATTTGTTAATATTGTTCTGTTAATGTAAAACCTTATTAATGTAATAAAATGTATGAAAACTGTTAATCATGTAACGGCCAATAAGAGCCGAGCTCATTCGACCAATCAGAGCAGACTACAGAGCGGAGTCGAGGCTCCGTCTTAATTTAGGTAGAATATAAGGTTTAGGTTTCGGTTGGTTTATTTGGATGGAATCGAAATGGACTGGTCAAGTTGGATCCTTGAAAGAATAATGTGCATTCAAAGTCGGATCGGTGTCTTGAACTCGCTGTTCGGTCTCAAGTTTTGATTTTCGTTATTTTGTGAAATTTAAATTAAAATACTCTGAAAAGTGTTTTTTGTGTTTTGTGCTCGCATTTGAACCTAATGACGCTCACTCAGTCTGTAGCCACTAACGATGATATCAACGAGAATAACGCTTTTCCAATTCCTTCCTATTCAATACCCCGGTAGCTATGTGCAACGTTCGGTCTGTGTCTAGCCTGTAGGCCTTGCTGAGAAAAGTTTTTCTTCTTTTGTGTAAACAAATGTTTTTCAATAAAAATGTCTACTAAATATTTTATTGAATTTGTCATTAACGGCAGTCATTGGAAAAACTGTTTTTATAAGCCATGGTATTTCCGGTCTGCGAATCTGCGAAAAGAGTACATGGCGAGTCTGCGAAATTCGCCCTCTACCAGTATCAGGTTTAAAGCAAGACCAAAAAGTATAGGTTTGTTACGGTATCAAAGTTTGTTACCGTACTAAATTTCATTTTTATTACAAAACGAAGACTAACAAAGGACTATCTAGTGCCAGAGTTAGTACCGTGTCAAATAAAACCATTCATTTAATGTTTCCGCATGTTTTGAATTTGCTGCCTGAAACCACTAGCGACACGGAACGCCATCTGTCAAACAAAAAACTTGTTTGCAGTGTCTATACTCTGCCATAACATGTGATGTGTAATATGGCGTCGGACCGTCTGTAAATGTTTTGAATCGGTCCTTTATGTAAAATTAATCTGAATTCATCGGTGAATGTGGTGATCTTATGGACTTTTGTTATCGGTGTTCAACTGGTTCAAATTGGCCAAAATTGCACAGTAGATAAAAATTAATGACTAGCTTCGGGCAAAACCAAATGTGAAGTCGGGCTAGATGTCGGACAAAACCAGAGTGTAGTGCTCAACAGGGACTAAGGAACAGGGTCTGCACTACACAATCGGCGTGGGATCAGAGAAGTGCAACTCCCATTTGCTATATATATCTATCCCTATCCTACCACCTTAAATCCCTCGTTAAGCTTCCACTGCGCGAGCTTCTTCTTATTGGAGCAGCACTTCCTCTTACCAACATTTTTGTAGCAGAGCGTGGTTATATATATATATAGATCCACTGTAGAAAAAGGTACATAGTACATAGTATATTGGTAGATAATTACGCGGGCTTAAGATCCACCAACGGTTTAAGATCGAGCATACGGAGTATATAATAATATACGTAAAGCTGGGACTAGGCGAAATTAACAAAGGATATTGTAAAATATTGTAGCTAAGAAATTTACATAGGTAACAGATGTATGTTACAACATTTGTTGTTGTTGAAACCCTAGTTGGAAAAATAGTACAACTTAGTGTATGGATACTTATATTTAACTATAATTCATTGTTATAAGTTGATAGCTGTAACTACGGCAAAGTTATTTGTTTGGTTGTTAGTCATTTGTTCGGCATTGTTATTATATAATAATATTACAACAGATATTATAGGTACAAGAAGCTGTTGTGTACACAGCATCGGTAAGGCTGTGCATAGCGGTTTTATTGTATTAGTAGGAAGTTTAATTTTTAATTGTTTTTTTATGTGGTATTGTGCTATAGCTATCTATTTTCATTTTTAAACCCACATTTATGTTTATGAGTATTGAAGTTGTATTCTCTTAATATAATATAACATGTTAATTTAAGGATTAAGTTTAATTGTGGTTAAGGTATGATAGATTACTTAATTTTATAGTTGAGTTGTGGTAAAATTCAACAAGTTTTAAAAACTAAATTTTGATTGTTTTGTTTAAACTGTTCAGTTGAGGAGTTATTTTTTTCTGGATTTAGCTTATTGAGGATCTTGAGTGACCTTGGAATTTGATTTTTGGTTTTCGGTTCGGTTTCAAGGTTAGCATTATGGCAATAAATCCTCTGACGGAATTTAAGTCTCGAGTTAAACGTCAATTGTGTTGGTTGTTTAACTTTCACAGCATGATAGGCCGCTCGGATATGGCAGATGTATTGCTGCAGCGGGAAGATTATGCTGTTACACGTATGGAACAGGTGAGCGACCTGATCGGGCAGGTCGAGTCGATGGGGCTTGATGATGAAGGGTCCAATTCTACCATCGTAGAGTTATGCACTGACCGGGACCAGTGCCAGGAGATGCTGGACTCCATCTAGCAGCGGGCTGCTACTATCAGACCGCAACGGGACGGCCATAGCGGACACCTATCGGAGGGATTCGTACTACACGGAGTGGTGACAAGACTGCCTCACATTGCGATTCAACTTTTCTCGGGGGCAGCTGATGAATGGCCGGCATTCATCAATACTTTTGATAGGTTGGTCCATGGACGGACGGACCTAGATGAAGCCTACAAGTTGGCTCAACTAATGATGGCTCTCCGGGGAGAGCCTAGATATCTGGTAGGAAACTTCTCGGTGACAGCGGGCAACTACCAAACGGCGCGTGGAATATTACTCGATCGGTGCCAGAACCAGCGCCTTTGGTCGACGCTCAGCTCGCCAAGTTGTACGGCATCCCGAGGGTGTCAAGACTTCGACATTTGGGTTGAAACCTGGAACCCACTTCTCGTGGCTACTAAGGCCTTGATCAATCTCGGTCTACCGGTGGACATAACACATAGACTGGATGTCCCCCGTTATACTAAGGTCAGTTCCTTTCGGTTCTACAATCCGATACGTAATGGTCACCCGCGATATGGATTGCTATATTATAAGTATCTGTTCGTAACGATAAAAGGGTTGCCAGTATCGTGCCAGTGCAATAAAAAATGTGTAACGTAGTAGACTAGTTACATGACAAAATAAGTAATATCACTAATATCAAGAAATACTCTCTATTTAACACGTCATAAACATTGCATTTTTTATAACATAGTCACTAAATTGTGGCCACAGACTTTCGTCCGTCGTGGCACTGGAATCCAGTTCTATAATACGCTTCACAATCCAAATAGTATGTAATACTTATCACCTATTAAATTAATTCAACAAACAAAACACTCGTCACTCTAAGCGCCGGCTATAAGTAATGAAAAACAATATGTAGGTACGTATATAAATAATGAATCAAAATTCTTAGCAGTTTTCTTTCTTCCTCACAAGCACGCCAAGAAATAGGTAACTAACCAGTTTTATTTAACTCACACACATTACACTTCACATCGAATGTGTTTTTCTTGGCGGCGGCCGCAGTGGCGCGGCCGGAAACTTGCATTGGTAAAAAGAAAGTTGCAGAAGTTAAGGAGTCCGTTTACATTTTATAAACTTAACTTAAAAGTTAATCCGTTAGTCGAAATGTTAACTTTGTTAATTAACGAAGTTTCTACTGTACCCCATAACTGTTCCTTATTTAGGAATTAAGAGGTTGTGACATAAGGACAAAATCTTTTGGGTTCCGCTCTTGAGCATTAAACCAACTTAATACTGAAAGGATCTGCTTTGCTCTATTCGACTATGAAACTAAAACCTTTTTAATCGCCATGAATGAATAAAATCTACACGACTAAGGAATTATACTTAAGTTTAAAAAAAATCTTCTTGACTCTGGATGTCATTGAACACAAATGAACTTATGTATACAGGACTAATGCCAAAAATAATTTGAAAATAAAATAAGTTTTTCATCATGCGAAGCAGTGGATTAATATTATTTGTGTGTGCTGGCATATTACTCGTAAGTATGTTATTCTTATGTATGTATATTATTCTTAACAATATGTTTATTAATTACCATTTCAATCCTTTTAACAATATGTGTAGGTACGATAAAGATTTTAATAAAGCACAATTTTTCACGTAAAATCATTTATGAGCTGCCTCTGTTTATAATACTAGCTGTTACCCGCGGCTTTACTTGAATTGTTATTTATTTTAACTTCATTTTAATAGTTACTCAATATTGTGAAACTTACTTAAAACCAAAAATTTCATGAAATCTTCATAAATAGCCAAAATTTTATATTTCTCTTATTAGGTACCAAAAAAAATATAGCATATACATAGTTGTGGTCGGTATTTACATTTATATACATTTTATTATAACTGCTCGAAAATATAATCATAGGTATATCTTTAAACAAGCAATTCTTGTATTTTTGTGTTATTTCGTACCTACTCTTGAACACAATACTAGGTAGCAAAATTTTTAACATAATTAACGTTTAGTTCCTAAACAAAATCAAAGAACCCTATAAAACAAACCGGTAGACATTTGTCTGGGTCCACTGAGTAGAAAAGACCATCTGCCTCTCTTCCAGGCAGCTCGTAAGACGATTGCTTTTAAAAATATAGGTCATCACCAACGAGATCAGTGGCTGTAGAGTGATGTGCAGCAACTTGCTAGGGGTAGGGATCCACCACCTTATGTATTTCTGCCGCCACAATATCTCGGTCGTGCTGCGGCCCGGAGAGTAAAGTAGCCGTTGCACAATAGGTCTGACATGCCGGCTACAAGACACCGACGCAGCTGTGATATCCATGGTGTCTATAGGCCACGGTTATCTCTTACCATCATTCGAGCCGTGTTCTCTTTCGTTGACAATTTCATGCTTAAATTGTGTTACTAAATTACTCCAATGAAAATGGCTAGAAAAAAATTACGGACTAGTCTGTAAAGCACACACTACAAATAAAAAAATGTAAATCGGACTATGTGCTAATGAATTACAGCCCAGTTTACAATTTACTTTTAGCTCTTTCTTACGGGGACCACTAGATAAGAATAAAATGTATTCTATAACTTTTCTCAGAACACAAAGCAACTACCAGCCAAATTTCGATTCGATCGGTTCAGTAAAGTCGAAATGAATCACAGTCATGATACAGACAGGCAGACAAAAATTCTAAAAATGGGTTCTGCTGTCCCTTTATAGTCGCCTGCACCTAATTTCTTAAATATCGTCAGTCTACAAAATTCACTCATCTACATATTTATTAAAAGTACTAGCTGACCCGGCAAATTTCATTTCTTAGTCACAGCCTAGGACATTGGCGTTAAGATATGTATGTTTATGAAAGATGGCCTTTACCTACAATTTTTTTTACATTCTGATTTTCAGTTTATTTGGTTATACTGAGGCTTTTTAAGTAAGGTATGTAAGTAATCTCTAAACTACAAAACTTATGACTTGGAAAATATTATGGGGGACAATCTTTAAAGCTCATACTACAAAAAATACAAAAAAAATGAATAAGTTAAATCAGCCTGAGCGTTATTGACTTATCGCCCGATTTACATTTTGACTTTTAACCCTATCCCATCGAACCCCCTCAGTGAGCGGGACAAAAAGCATCATCATAACATTCATCGGAACACAAAGGACCGGTTAAATGGCGTTATGATCGATTTAATACATTTTGCGTGAATTACGGTCATAGTATAGACAGACAGGCAGTCAAAAAGACACAAAAATTCACTTGAACACTTGTTAGAAACACATTGCACTTTCACACAAATCGTACGCATTTAATTCAACATGAATGGTTTGGACTATTATTTAGTTACACTCGGAACGTTTATCACTAAAAACTGTCTTAAATTTGCTTATTTAATACATTAAATTTACATATCTTTTTATGAAACGCTATTTAAATATGTTTATACCAAATAAACACAATCCTGTATTAAGTATTGATAAGCAATAAAAATAAATAACCACACTTTCGCATATGCAATATCACTACTATATACATGTACTACATTACTACAATCGTAATGACAACAAATTCACTGTAGTATGACGTTCTTGTTTACTCGTTCTACTGATTGTTTACTCCTAAGAAAAATGGACCCTACAGAAACGCGGATCGAATGAGTTCAAACTCAATGGTTTTGCCAGTAGGCATTTCAGTGTTAAACCTCTTATCTTCGAGCTCCATCATCACACCAGCTCAGCTGTACCATCGTTTTTAGTGTAAGGTCTCCCATATGTTCGAAAATAAAACATTTACCCATACCTGCATTAGTGGTGATGTCCAATCCCCCCTGGTGTTTCTAAGTTTAGAATCCATGGATTATATATACCAGGAAGTACTAGGTGGCCCCATGTTCTATGAGAGGGGCCATTTTGCGAGTAAATTTAAATATGTTGCAAACAGGGCGCTAAACTTTCGGCGCTCCTTTTCTCCACATGCTCATCGTGGGTTTCTGCAACATTAGGGGAAGCTAAGATAATCCTGATAAATAAATTAGCTTATTTTACTCAAAATGTTAAAATGAAATTTAAAATATCAATAAGTAAACTTGGAAAGGCGAGCATAGCCCATACCGTTATTTGTTACGGCCGACCCGGTTACAGCTATCAACAAAACATAGACATAGTGTATGTACACATCAGTTTCATTGATCAAAACTGAAATAACGAAAACAAATGTGTGTGCGTCGCAAGCGAAAGAAAATGGCTCTTTTAAGTTTCTTTTAAAAATGAAATTAAGTAGTAAGAGAATAGCACATTCTAGAAGAAATGAGAATAACATTTGTAATCAGATGAAGGAAGACGTAATAACGAGCGAGATATTATATTCTACTGACAAGTAAAAGCAGATTAGCAGACAGCCTTCTTCTTAGTGTGTGATCGCGATTCCGCTCCGACTGACACAAGTGCCACTAGTATGGTCCATGCAAATTTTTATTTTCTTCTATTTCTGATTTTGAATAGCTGTGCCGCGCAAAGGCAGCTACGGCCAGTGGCTTGTATCTGAATCAATTTCGCAACTGAAGAAGTTGAATCCCGTGGGTGTGGCTAACTTATCTTTATTACTGACCAAAATCAGAGACTGATTTTGTTTACACAACGATTTAATTGACTAACATTATTTTACTCAAACATTCGCATAGTGCCTATTTTATCTACTACATGAGATAAATTGTTGAACTGAGAGTAGCTGATAAATTTCAAGAAGTGTATAAAAATCCCAGCCCGAGATTTTGATAGCGCAAAATTAACATCTTTGGTGTCTATAGATAGCGTTCATTTCTTTCCTTGAAAAACTAAATCTACGTGTTGGCCCCTTTAACTTAACAAATGGAAGTAGAAAACGTGTACGACGAATTGAATGTGGAGCAAACTTTATTTTTGTATCTACTGTTATAGAGTGGCGGTGCGATCCTAGGTGGGTCTGCAGCATGGAGCTTGCTGCGGTTTTCCTATTACTTTTGGACTACTGACTTGGGCGTCGAACTGGGTTCGACAATACTCATCGTGACGGGAGCGCTGCTGTGTTTGCCGTGCTGCTGGCTGGCCACACTCGTTCCCTATCACCCTCGTTCTCTGCCTCTGATTGCAACGGTATGATTTTTGTTACAATTAATATCGTAATCTTTAACAGGCTTATTCATAAACGTTGTTTAACTTTTAATCACCAATTCAAATAATGTTTAAAAAAATTTTTATTCATAAACGCTATTTAGAGTTAATCATTTGTTAAAATGTACTCTTAAACACATGTCACTTTAAACAACCTCGGACTCTTGTTTTTATGTGCAATGACAAAATGCAACAAATAGCCATTTAATATGGCTTATTTGTGTATTCTTATGAATTTTCTATAATATACATATTGAAATATTTTGACATCGTTCAAGTTTGGACAAATTTGGATGGGATATGTTGGATTTTGGAACAATATAGGACTATAATAATATGTTAAATTATGGAGATGGCCAATTACTCCTATGAAGAAACGAATGGTTTTCCAGAGCATTTTTTTATAATATTGGAAGCAAAAAAGTAGACAGATTTTCTGATGGTGAGAATTTCACACCGCCTAGAGACACCAAAGGTGGCAATGATGAGTTTCCAACCTGAAGCTGGGATGTAAAGGCCCGAGCAAAAGTAAGTTTAGCTACTTTATTTTCTGAACCGTAACAATTCAACAGCAAGCGCTGACGTTATGGCGGCAGGAATAGGCAAGGCGGTGGTACCAATCCGGGTGAGTCGCTGCGAAACTCAGCCTCATAGTCAGTTGTCACGGTGCTAGTGACGGTAAGCCTATGTTCGCTTTTTACGCGCTGTTTAACAGGAAGAGAGATGGTCTATTCTACAAAGGAGCTTGAAAAAACACGGGGGAAATATTACAGAAATGACATCATTTTACATTTAGCTTAGTAACATAATGTAGATGCATTAAAAACATTATTTTTGAAATTCAGTGTATCAGTTCAAATGTTTTGTGACTATGTTGCATCAAATTTTATTTACTGTAATAAATTTAATTTTATTGTAGTACAATACTAGTACCTAGTACTGAACTTTGACATCACATTGTTAAAAAAACGCCAACAAGTTACATAGCCCAGATCCAGCACATTAGCAGGTAAATAGTTATAGACAAGGAATATAAATACTCCTATGAAATACTCTTTAGCAAAAGGTCATGGGCGCCGACACTGTATTCAGAAACAACATGGAAACCAAAGAGAATGTAATCACTATGGAAACCAAATGGAAACAACAATGTTGACAATGGATGACAATAATTGTTTAATTCACTTAAAGCAAAAGAAATACGCATACAGCCACATTTCGACCAAAACCTACCAAGTTAAACAATGTTTAAGGCTTAATCAAATGATTAGTTAAGCAATGTTTAGGAGGTTATTTAACAACTTTTTATCAATAGGGCAGTAAGAACTTATAATATTTGTAGTTTATTTTAATCTGCGACGAGCGGTCTCACAGAATTTACGATTAGTGCAAAAAACTGGTGTCTGTAAGAAAAACGACTTGCTTATTAAATATAAGAGCCGAGCAACATTAACTGCCTTATTCATAAAAAGTAGTTAAATAACCTCCTAAACATTGCTTAACTAATCATTTGATTAAGCGTTAAACATTGTTTAAAAATTTGTTATTCATAAAATACATTTTGACAATGCTTAGTTAAATACTATTTAACTTGGTAGGTTTTGGTAGAAATGTGCTAAAAGTGAATTAAACAATTGCCATCCGTTGTCAACATCGTTGTTTCTGAATACGGTGTCGTACATCTATAACCTCTTGCTAAAGAGTATTTATATCCTTTGTCTATAACTATCTACCTGCTAATGTGCTGGGCACTGGCTGGGCTATGTAACTTGTTGGCTTTTTTTAATAAACGTGATGTTAAAGTTCAGTACTGGAGTTTTGGCGCCATCGAGAGAAAAGATGGTCGAAGTTTTTTCATAATTATTGAATTTCGTGTTAATATTGAGTGAAATTAATCAATTTTGGTGGCATTTTGTACAATTTTGTTCAGTAAAAGTGCGCAAATGAAATAATCATAAAGAAATTAGCGTATCGTATATTTTCTCGTTGCCAACAAATCTCGTTACATGAGCTTGTGTAAAAAGGCCACCGCTTTACCCAAGAGCTTTTGTCATGACTTATTGACGACTTACGACTGATGACTAATTAAAATTAATTGAAATTGATATTAAATTTGATGCAAATATCTACTTGACTAATGGCTAAATACTAACGTGATGGCCAAAACTTAAAGAAAGAAAAACAGTTCAGTACTACTCGTATTGTACTACAATAAAATTAAATTTATTAGAGTTAATAAAACTTGATGCAACATAGTCACAAAACGCTTGAGCTGATACACTGCATTTCAAAAATAATGTTTTTAATGCATCTACATTATGTTATTAAGCTATATATAAAATAGTTGTGTCATTTCTGTAATATTTTCTCCCGTGGTGGTTTGAATTCCTTTGTAGAATAGACCATCTACCTTCCTGTTAGACAGCGCGTAAAAAGCGAGCACAGGCTTACCATCACTAGCACCGTGACAACTGACTAAGAGGTGAGTTTCGCAGCAACTCACCCGGATTGGTACCACCGCCTTACCTATTCCTGCCGCCATAACGTCAGCGCTTGCTGTTGAATTGTTCCGGTTCGTAGAATAAAGTAGCCGGCAAACTTACTTTTGCTCGGGGCTTAACATCCCAGCCTCAGGTTGGAAACTCACCATTGCCACCTTTGGTGTCTCTAGGTGGCGTGAAATTCTCACCATCAGAAAATCTGTCTACTTTTTTGCTTCCAATATCATAAATAATGCTCTGGAAAACTATTCGTTTCTTCATAGGAGTAATTGGCCATCTCCATAATTTAACACATTATTATAGTCCTATATTGTTCCAAAATCAAACATATGCCGTCTAAATTTGTCCAAACTTCAACGAAATCAAAATGTTTCAATGCGTGTATTATAGGGAATTCATAAGAATACACAAATAAGCCATATTAAATGGCTATTTGTTGCATTTTGTCATTGCACATAAAATCAGTTGTTTGAAATTTAGTCAGCCATTTTGTTAATTAAGGTTTTTAACAAGGGCCCGAGGTTGCTTAAAGTGACAGTTGTTTAAGAGTATATTTAAACAAATAATTAACTCTAAAGAGCATTTATGAATAAAAAAAAATTAAGCATTATTTAAATTGGTGATTAAAAGTTAAACAACGTTTATGAATAAGTCTGTATATAGATAATGTAAGTAAATGACAGATAAAACGCAGCTGATAAATAATACTGCCACAAAATAATTCATATTGGCGAATAAACAAACATACAAAATATCAAGTTATTAATGTGCACCAAAGTAATTCGCTAGTACTGTGTTCAAGAGTACCAAAAATGACATAATATCCGATTTCACTTTCCAATTTCAATTCAAGAGGACTTAACAGCGTTAAATAACATTGTTTTAATGTTGCGCACAAAAGAAGTTTTGTTAGGAATTAATATGAAAATTGAGTAATTTGTTTCGTGGTTTTGGAATCCAACACCAAATCTCGTGTTTCGTCGTTTGTACGGTACGGTCGATTTCCTTAGGATGCCTCGGTTTCGAGGAGAAACGTACGTCGAGTGCGATTTGGTGTTCTCTATGGTGAGTGCTTCGACAAGGTTGGCGAAGGACGTTACAAATGGTTTTGTTTCCCGAGTTCTTCCTTTATTCATGTTCTGGTCGCGGAGGTTGCCGGTGGGAACGTTAGTTGGGCTTGTCACATTCTGTGTCATTTGGAGGATTATTTGCCACAACAGTTACACTGTTTACGCGAAATTATCAAAATAAAGACTTATTTTACATCTGTTTCAAATTGTTGATTTATTTATTTGTTATTGCACCAACAAAGTATACACTAATACAAAACAGTCAAAACAAAACATAAAAAAAACAAGTCATGTGTTACTCCAATTACAGGTGCAAATAGCTTTTTTAAATTAAAAGCTCCACATATACATTAAAACAAAGTTTTAGCAATTATATAAATTAACAATTAAATGGAATCAGCAATTAACAAGTAAATTAACAATCAAAATTAAATTACCAATTAAAACAAACCAATAATTGAATTAAATTAGCATTTCAATAAACTTATCAACTAAATTAAAACTATTACATCACATGTTTTTGAAATGAGAACGTTATGATAAGTATTTAAAAATAAATTCAAAAAATTTTATATATGTAAGATAAAAAAAAAGGACAGCCCGCTGGGTTTTTTTGTCGGATCTTCTCAGTGTGTGGCCGCGTTCCGATCCGGTGCTAATTTTAGTATTATATAGACTCGTCACAAGTGCCTCTTGTAAGGTGAATGTGAATAAAAATATATTCTATTCTATTCTATTAAAATATAAGTATAGTAACTTAGTGCATATATAAATTCCGTCGACAATAAAATGCATTGGTTTAACAGTCCCTAATTAAAATTTATTACTACTATAAAAACGAAAAAAAAACTAATCTTTAAGTAAGTAACCGATCTGTTAGTTTTTTAAACTGAACTAAGGAGTTTGAGAAAATATCTATTTGGGTGCACTTACGAGGGCCATTCAATAAATTTTTAGCCTAAGAAAAAATAATGAAAATTTTGAGAAAGTAAAGATTTATTTTTCAACATAGTCTCCTTTCAATTCAATACACTTGAACCAGCGATGCTCCAACTTTTTTAACCCCTCAAAAAAATACGATTTCCCGAGGTCTTCAAAATAGGCCTCTGTGGCAGCGATGACCTCATCATTCGACCCAAATCTTTTGCCGCCGAATGACTTTTTCAGATTTGGGAACAAGAAAAAGTCGCATGGAGCCAAGTCTGGAGAATACGGTGGATGGGGCAGCAATTCGTAGCGCGATTCGATCAATTTGGCCATGACGACGGCGGAGGTCTGAGCCGGTGTTGTTGTCTGGTGTGAGAAAACGTGGCACCCATCGCGCCGACAACTTTTTCATACCCAATTCTTCGTGCAGAATATGATGCACTGTCCCATCTGCGATACCTACAGTCTCAGCTATCTCGTGAATCTTCAGTCGCCGGTCTGCCAATACGAGATCGTGGATTTTTTTTACGTTTTCTTCTGTAGTAGCCGTTTTCGGTGCACCTGGGCGTGGCACATCAAAAACCGACGTGCGGCCACGAGCAAACTCGTTGAACCAATTTTTGACGGTCGCCATCGAAGGAGAAGAGTCACCGTACACAGCATCCAAGCGCTATTTGATTTCGCTGCGCGTTTTCCTTTCCAAAAACAATAATCTAATCACCGGACGATATTGTTCTTTTTCCATTTTTGCAAAACCGACCGACACGCTCGCTTCCAAAGGCTGTCGAAACAAAACAAATGAAGGGAAAAGACTGAAAACTACTTGATAGACTTCAAAAAGTATTTATAATAACAATTATAATAACATAACAACAACGCCATGGGGCGTTGAGGCTAAGTAATTATTGAAGGCCCCTCGTATTATGAATACAATTATAACTTCTTAGTGATCGGTTTAGTGGACCTTTTCGACACAGATTTGATTTTGAACTACTTATTTCAAAGGGTGGTTTCTTGTCTTTGTACTGTTTTTGGAAATACGATATTTATTTTAGATAAAAGTTTAGGGGTATCTGAGATTCTATTAATGAGCTTATACAGAAACTGGACATCAACCAGTTCTCTTCGATGACGAAGTGATTTGAGATGGAAATGCTTTAAGCGATCCTCGTATCTTGGCAAATTCCGGGCCAAGTTGCAACTATAAGACAGGTGCTATAGAAACCGTTTTTGTACACACTCCAAGCGTTTTGTATATATTATGTCATAATGTGGATTCCATACAACGCTTGAATATTCTAGTACGCTACGTACAAGACAGTTATTTGATATTTAATAAAAAAATAAATATGAAGACAGTTATAATGAAATTTATGTGGAATAATTTCGGAATAATTTGCTACCTATATTTTGAAAAAGAGAACAATCAGATCGCGACGCGGTAACTTATGAAATAGTCGAAGTCGGTGTGTGGAGGTTTTCTGTGCTTAAATTATTTACTTCCAGGAAATTAGGTAGCTTCTATGCCTTCCTTCATTATAAAAAAAATATTTTTTTTTATCTTTGTATAGCTGATGTTAGTAGTGACGGCGACCTTGGTTCTACTGTCGACGGGTCTGTCGGCCACGGCGGGCCTAGCCCGTGCAGTGCGAGAGCCGGCCAACCTGAACACGAGCATGCTCCGTGCTATGTCACTTGATGCTTTTGATCCAAATATCAAGAGTGCCATAGCTGCGATGCAATTGGAGGTTAGTTTTTCATTATAACTTGTTGCTATAATAATTGTAGCTATAATAATTATTATGTGATAGATAAAAAATCCGAGGCAAGAGTTAAAAATAATAACCAGTTATAATTTGCCTAACTCGCTAAGAACAAAAATGTTCGTTACTGGGCACAAAAATGACAAGAAAGATCCAATCTAGAATCCAGATAAGCTTCAAAATGTTTTTTATTTGGTTTTTTCATTAAAAGTTCGAGCGGTCGGTGTTTTTCAAGTTGCTTGTGTCCTTGTTACCGGTGGTGTACTGTAGGATAAACGGCAAAGTAGGAACGTGCGTAGGGGCGCGAGGTGACGAGAGGTATAGGCAAAAAAATATAACACTTAAAAATAAGGTAATACTTTTTACTTACAATGGTTCTTATGACAAAAATAATCATGTTTTTTTATTCTGCAGATAGGATAAGCACCTCTCAGGAAACCCACCTAATTGTTTCATTCGAAATATAGAACATTTTAGCGCATACAGCCTTTTGTTTGTTTACATATTTGATTACACATCGCCATCGCCAATCCGAGGTCCCGGGTTCGATGCCCTAGTGGGACAACACAAAAATTAGAAAATGTTAAATTTCATTTTTCTTATAAAATAAACGTTGCCCGCGATTGCCACCTATCAACATTTGTAGGACTTGATGTCTTCGGATAGTCGTGGGTGCCCTGGTTCGGGGATATGGGCGTGAAGATACTACACATTTGATGTATTAAGCATAAACGTCGCTTTAATGATAGTCATTGCGTATTTTTTATTAAGTGAATGCAATATAAATACCTGGAAAGATGATATGACTTCAAGTTGCTGTGTATACAGACACTTCTCAAGAACGCAATAATGTGGGCCTGGCGCCAAAACTATGAACTTCGCTTTTACTGCTAGAGACAGCAAAATCATTCAAGATCAATGGAACCACATTGAGGTAACTTACACAAAGGTGGCCAGGAACATATTAGGTGTTGCAAAAGGCGGTATCAAACGGGGACATAGGGCACAGGGCGGTATCAGAGTGGTGGAACAGCTAAACATAAAAAGCACTCTGAAACATGACAAGTGTTAAAATCTCCTGAAAATCGAGGTTATACATAGCTGCCAAACGTGCGACCAAATCGGGTTTGCCAATCTCAGACGAGTCCACTTACATCAATCAATCAATCACACAATGGACTGAAATCAGTCAGAGGGCAAAAATTCAAGAATTAAAGTAGCATTTGAAATAACTGTATGTCTTTGTGTTCTTGATTTTAACGGAACAACGAAGCGACGAAAGAGAAATGGCGCGATTGCTATAACAAGAATTGTGACCACCAGACACTCCCCGAAATAAAAGACCAGTGCCCCAATAATGCCAAATTAAAGTGATCGATTTAGAAAAATCTTTAACTTTGCCTCACGTTGTTCGATTTCGTGGGCGCTAAGGTCAAATATTATCGTCAAAAACTTATATTGATGTCATCCGTCAGTTTTGTAGTGAGAACTGCTATTATAGTTCGGCCGTTCAGAGAATGCGTTCCTGACACCTATCAGTTAGTCACGACTTGTGATGGGCACAACATAACCCTGAGTTCGTTACCGTTCCTCCAAAATGAACCACCGCGTTATTTTTAAAATTGTTTTTGTTTTAAATTGGCGGAATCATTTAAAATTTATATTTTGGTTATTTAAGTGGAAACCAAAAAAGGGTAATATTATTAATAATAAAATTGTTTTATTTATTCTTTGTTACAAAGTTACAATCTGTATTTCTATGCAATAAAGTACATTGAATTGAATGTGCGTACAGAGTATTAATCAGACTCCGATTCGCTTGAGGAGGTGGTGTCTTCATCATCGTCTTCGCCTATATGTATAATTATATTATTATCAATAACAGAATCAATCCTGATATCTCGGTCAAAATGTTCCACAATAGATTTTTAGTCTTCTCAACAACCTTTGCCCAGTCATCTCTTGTGACTTCTTTTAATAGAGTTATCATCTTTTTCGTGCTGAATGGCTGGGAAGTATTGTGGCGGGCGGCGTAACCTTTTATTTGAGCCCAGATTAGTTCAATCGCGTTATATTGGCAATGATACGGTGAAATTCTTAGAACGCGATGACCGTACTCCAGAGACAGTTCAAAGATTTCGTATCGCACATTTGTCGCTTTATTTTCTTTCACTAATTTAATTAGCTCTGCTTTTAGCATCTGCATATTTGCGTCAATGCATTTTGCTTGTAACCAAGCCACCATTCTTTTTTATTAGCTTGGGTAGGTGGTTTCTGTATCTGAACCGAGTGATAGGAGGCATTA
>NJDC01001345.1:23054-45704 GCA_002245475.1 Calephelis virginiensis
TTCACTAGTTTAATTAGCTCTGCTTTTAGCATCTGCATATTTGCGTCAATGCATTTTGCTTGTAACCAAGCCACCATTCTTTTTTATTAGCTTGGGTTGGTGGTTTCTGTATCTGAACCGAGTGATAGGGGGCATTATCCATGAATATTACAGAAGGCTGTGGTAGGCTGGGCAACGTTCGGAACCACTCTTTAAATGTAGTGGCATTCATTTCCTCGTGGTAGTCATTTGTGGTTTTTGAATGAAATACCAGTAACGCGTTCTCCACAAAGCCGTATTTTGCAGAACCTGCGTGGCATATTATCAGACGGGCCCCATTACCCTTTGGTACTTTCCACGTCGACGCTTGTGTATCATCCGTCCAAGTACGGTAAACCGTGTGATTGGTGTTTAGACATGTCTCTTCAATGTACACGACATTATCCCCGTTATCAATTTTTTTGGTTCTCTCAAAAAACTTATCCGTTTTAAAGTTATGTATGTCTAATCGTTCTAATATTTTTTTCTTTTGTCAGCTTTTTTTATACGAAAAACCAATATCTTTTAAGATTTTGGTTAAAGCAGTTTTCTTCCTGTTGAGATATTAATTTCTGGAATAGTAACCGTATATATGATTTCTGATTGCATCGGCGTCAAAGGTGTCAATATCTGTCACGGGTTTAGTTCTATGTTTCTTCTCCAGAGTACGTAAAATATTGTCTTCCATGCCAGTAGAGACGAACTTTTCTTTATTAACATTTGTTATTGTTCGTTTTGCTAACTTCACGTGCCTGAGAGACGCGTTCTTGTACTTATTCGACAGATACCAGGGGTCCGCCATTTTGCCGCTCCCGCTCAAAGTAATCTTGCAGCTTGATTCACGGGCTCCACTTTTCAATGTTTGTCCACGTTTAGGCATTATTATGCACCAAAAGTCACAAAAACACAATCGAAGTCCGATTTATTCCCGATGTCAGTTTGAAAAGCAGAAACAGTCTATCCAACGAAAGCCGGGTAATCAAATAAAAACAGATCGAAAACACTTGAAGAACGTTGTCTATGCGCACAAAACGACAACAGACAACTGTTTTAGCGTCACAAAATGGCGGCCCAGAACGCCATTTGGGGTTACCGTTTTTAATCTAGGTATAAAAATGCTAGGAACGACATTTTGGGTTACAATGTTCAACCTAAATATAAAAATGCTACTTTCTTTGGCGCGTTCGATTTGGTCGTAGTTTTATTTTTATATTTCATAAAAGTTATCTTATAGTCCATTATTTTCAAATTCTTAAAAAGAAAAACAAAACGTATTATTTTATAAAGTATAACTGTATAAGAACAGATTACGACACTGTTATTGCCTGTTATTGTTAGCACAGCACTACAAATATAAAGCGCTGACATAACCTTGTAATAGCGAAGTTTAGATTTATAAAAATATTGTTTACCAAGTTATTTGACACTCAACTGATCAAATAACTTGGTAAAGAATATTTTACAATATTATAACATTAATTGATTATTGATACAATAATGTTGTTTTAATGATCATCAATTGTTAAAACGGTAAACAACCAGCAATAATATTTTTAACGTAACTGCAACGCCATTACAAAGTTACATCGTCAGTTCAATCACGACGTGTCAGGAACGCATTCTCTGAACGGACGTAGTTTAGAGCGTATGTCGTATGTGTTTTCCCCGTGTTGGTCCAGGCTCCCTTGCAGAATAAAGCATCTGCCTTCCTGCCAGGCAGCTCGTAAAAGGCGAGAATAGGCTTACCGTCACTAACACCGTGACATCTGACTAGGTGGTACAGTTTCGCAGCGACTCGCCCGGATTGGTATCACCGCCTTATTTATTCCTGTCGCCATAACGTCAACGCTTGCTGTTGACGTGTTGCGGTTTGGAGGGTAAGGTAGCCAGTAAACTTACTTTTGCTCGAGGCCTAACATCCTGGCCTCAGGTTGACAACGCACCATTCCCACCTTAGGTGTCTCTAGGCGGCGTAAATTTCTTACCATCAGGAAATCCGCCTGCTTGTTAGCCTTCCAATTTCATAAAAAAAAATGATCTGGCTAAAGAGACTAACGAAAAACGCCGGCCAGATGTCGTAGAACATACGTTTTATGTGCGGATGCCAAACTCTGAACAAGCGGAGAATTGAGAGTAGTAAAGTGGATCCTGGGTTGCCACGTGAATAACCGAGATTAAATCGTAGATTTTCATTCAAGTTTTTTTACGTATATCAAACACACAATCCACACACATAAAACAGCCAGGCTTGGTTCACGTAATAATAACCAGCTGCTAGGCCTATCTGCTACATACGTGACTGTTCTTATAGTATTTTTTTATAAGTACTTAGTGTGTGCAGACTGCAGAGAGCGCTCTCTACTTTTAATCCGGATCTGTTTGTTATGATCAGTTTATGTGGTGAAGGCTGAATTTCGGACAAAGAAACAAATTTAATTAATTATTCATATTTTAAATGAAGGAACACTTGTACTACTTATTTCACGTATAACTTTTGATTTATTATTTTACAAATAGCCTACCGGTTTCGCTTATGACAGCATCATCAGGGCTAGAACTTAAACTACTGAATACAAATAAAACTAAATATATGGCGTTTGAATTCAGATCCAATCTCTTGCCGCCTTGTAGACAAAAATCGTACTTTTGTTCTTGTCCTACGCTTCAAATGAGTGACAATATTAAATACCTCGGCATATTCTTAGATCAATTTCACTCCAAACAAAACTGGCACCAATCTCTAATAAACAGGTTTAAACAACAGACTTTCTTTCATCGTAAGATATATTTACCTTTGTTTGCCTATTGTAAGAGACAAATAAATTTATTCTTATTACTAAACAAGTGAGTAATATTGTTCTGTGCTTAACAATATTTTTGATTTATAAACATAAATTCATCTCATAGTGGGTAGATACAAAAAACTTCAATAAGTTATACAATGGAGTTGGTTGCTACGGATTCTTTCCCCACTGAATTGGGAAATTAATACTATTTGAGAAAATAATAATAAATAACATGTCAATTACCTCCACTTCATTAATTAATTACTAAATTAAATTTGCTGTTTTATACATATGTAAAACTAAATTATTTATGCTTGAGTCAGTTAATTAAAAGAAAAAATAATAAATGTCCATTTGTCAAAATTAAAAATATCCATTGTATAACGTAATACAGTTTTTTGTATCTATCCACTATGAAATGAATTTATGTTTATAAATCAAAAAATGCTGTCATAAGTGAAACCGGTAGGCTATTTGTAAAATAATAAATTATAAGTGATCATACGTAAAACAGTACAAGGGTTTCTGCATTTAAAAATATGAATATTTGGAAGTTGTACCCAGCGTCGACGATGGAAAATATCAAATATATTAATGAATTTAAGGTGTATTTCCAGCTGAAATGTTGCGGCGTCCAATCTTATGCCGACTGGTATCAACATCGGCGTAGCCTTCCTCCTTCATGTTGTGGACGTATATTAAATGGCAAGGTAAGTTTTTCTATTTGGGGTGGTTTGAGCTTTTCATTACAGTGAATGTGATTGTCTGCTGAGCAAATATTATGTGGGAACAAAGATTTATTATCACTTTGACCATAAGGCGGTTAGTAGAGTTCTGTGTATGTGCGTGCGTGCGTGCGTGCGTGCGTGTGTGTGTGTGTCTTTTGAAAATAAAAATATGTAAATAGTTAAATCGCTTAGAAATACGCTGGCAATTTTTACATGAATCATAAGTATACAGTTTTTTTGTGTAATACTATAATATTGAGATAGAAATAGTTGTAGTTGGTTTTTAAATATGGTGGTTGGAAAATTTTAGAAGCAAGTGACAACTAGTAGAAATGTCTTCATCAACCCCAATTTTATTTATCTTCCAGAACGGTGACCCGTGCGAGTCCCCAATGTACACTTCAGGATGCTTGCGCCCTGCCATTAACGAAGTTCGCACATTCATCAATTCTATAACGGCCCTTGGTTGTGCCATCATCATTGTTCTGGTAATTTATTGAACTTTTTTTTTGTTTTTAAGTAGCTGAAAAAGCTGATTCTAAAACTTGTTTAGGAATCACAATAGATAAATAGTTACAATGGGGTCCGCACATTAAAAAACTCGCAGTAAGACTGAGATCAGCAGCATACGCCGTAAAAAATGACACAGTTAACCGATATTGAATCCGCTGTTTTAGTTATTTTCGGAGCATTATGTTGAATGGAATTTACTATTCTCTGACTGAATATTTTTTTATGATAGGATGTCACGGTGTTAGTGACAGTAAGCCTTTGCTCTCCTTTTACGAGCTGCCTGGCAGGAAGGCAGATGGTCTGTTCTGCAAAGGAGCCCGGAACAACACGGGGAGTTCTGCCAAAGTAAATACTTTATTTGTTTTAGAAAAAAGTTTTACTAAATTCATAGAAATTAATATTTTAACTGTAATTTTCCAATACACCTTTCAAAATTTACTAATTTTTCAGAAGAATTTACGTTAATTTAAAAGAAATTGGGATTTTGAAAACAAAAAAATTATTGATTTTTTTATGTATTTTAACACTTCGTTATTAATTATATCGATGTGTCATGCAAAAAACTGAAAAAGAAATATTCTTTCATTTAATTACATGCAATTAAAAATTGATAAAATTTAATTAAAAATCACGTGACTATGAACGCGACACGATTATTGTGACGTCATAATGTTATAGCTGTTCAAGAATAGTATAGCGTTTACGGCAATTACAAGTGACTTGACAATAATATCGAAAATTTATTGCTAAAAAATTTGTTACTTAATTCCGTCTGCCTATGTGTGACAAACGATTTATAAAGGCAAAGTCTGATAATATTCCTGATGTTGATATATTTTTGATAATAATTTTTTGACAAATGATGTTCGGTTCGAATCTGCTGAAATTTGAGGTGCCAAGGCATTAAGGAAAGTCTGTTAAAAAATAATGTCAATAAGAATATTTAAGTATTTATTTTTCATATGTTAAATATTAATATTTATTTCATAAATTGTAGAGTATCGTGTGAGAGTTACGGCTACAAAGCTATAGGTTATGTTCAACTTTGTCGTAAAAATTATATATGTATCCTGAAAGAGGACGGGTTTGTCCAGAACATCGAATTCGAAGCAAAGTTTATTCAGTTATTTTAATTATTAATGAAAAGTCAAGAAAAATTCAAGATGTTCAATGCCATGACTGTGCAGCTTTATCAGGTAATTTATACTCCTATTCAAATGAATGTTTTTTTGATGTTCTAAGAAATAATCACCTTTTCTATTATGTGAACAGATGGTTGTAAACATGCATTAGCATTACACGTAGAAATGAAAATCCAACACCAACAGAAGTCTGAAGTAGCTTGCTATCTTATAATCGTTGTACCGCCTTGTTTTTTACGATTAAGTTGACAATCAAACTTGTGTGTTATCACATCAATTTAAATCTTTGCTTTGCTTTATTTTCCATATCATCTTTTAACTAGAAAAAAACATAAACCATAACAATTATTTGAATATCATTATAACGACAGAAAAATCATTATAATATGAAATTCATTCATTTTAATTTAGTCCAATACTTAACCTATATTTTTATTAAATTATTTAAATTTTCAATATAATCAAAATCATTACATAAAAATTAATGAATTTATTACTTAAACATCTAACTAACTAAACTAACTACTAAAATAACATTATAACGTCACATTCACTCGGGTTTGTTCGGGAGCTGTCGGCGTGTCTTCGGTACTGGATTCAAAAACTTATTTTTATTTTGATATAACTTTTGAATTATTGCATTTTTTTTAAATAGTTTTGTTATGAAACTTATATATGATCTTTCTATTTATCGCAAAAAAAATAATAATTCAAAAACCCAATAATTGTGATATTCATAGCGTAAATACGAGGAATAGAAACAGGCTTACTTTTCAAGTGTCTCGTCTCTACATATTAAGCTAATCTTTCAAGGCCCAATGTACACGTTTTGACAATAATTTCATAACATGAAAGACTTTCCATTAAATAAATTAAAAAAAATGTATCAAAGTGAAATTAAATAAAAAAGTTAACTGTACCCTTGCTAAATATTTATCGGATAGCAGTGCTTGGGATTAGTTGCTCCTCATACAATACAAATGTAATAATGTATGATGTATTATTAATACTTAATTTTTACAGAATAAGGAAAAAAAGACATGCTTGCTAAGTTTCTTGCCGGATCTTCTCAGTGTGAGGCCGCGTTACGATCCGGTGGTAGTTTTTAGTATTATGTAGACTCGTCACAAATATCTCACGTAGGGTCTAAGTAAAATAATAGACTTTTCTTTTCAGAATTAGTTCCGCATGAGCATGTGCATAGCTTATGACAGGCTGTATGGTCAAAATTAAAGGTTTTTCTATATTCTTTTCTGATCTAAGTCTTCTAAACTGTATTCTAAAATGACAATAATTTCCTTATAAAAAACTGACTGTGCTAAAATGGGAAAGGCCCTAGGTTAATACTTAAATTAATTTTATATTATTATTTTTAAATAAAGTTCAGAAGCCATATTCATTTGACCTAGACAGGTTTGAAGGATCGTGATAGTTGATTTTTAATAGTCTCTGCCTACTTCGTAATGAGCTCGGCTTACTAGCCGATTTGAATAAAACATCGTGGTTTGTAATAAAAAAATCATACTTCATAATAATTAATCTAGCCGACTTAGGGGAAATTAATGTAAGAGAAATTAAAGAACCTATTGCTTAGACCAATAAAAGAGTATAAATACACTCCAACACATTGTTTTTGGATGTACAGAGTGTAATTGAAACCGCAACTAAAATTTCGGTGGTAGTTTAGGTACATACCAGACTTCAAAATGTCTTCTACGGTATCTGTCGGAAATAAGCGGTAACAGATTTTGCAGTTTTTCAATCCAACATGTATAGCGAACTACTTGTGATCATCAAACTCCGTGCCGCGAGCAGTAGGTTAGGTACCTACCTACTATGCGGTTGATACATAGGTACGCAGCGCAAAAAACTGTACTCCTATAATAATAATAACAATATCTTTACTTGCGCTTAATAGGAGTACGCGTACCTAATACGTATGTAGTCGTTTAATTTAAACCGAATTTCTTTATCGAACACGAAAAAATACTGATTTAAGCACCGGTTTAGAAAAATGGCTTTTTTTATTGGTACTAACGAAGTAAACTAACTTCCATAACTACGTATATTGGGTATATTTTGCATCTGTCGACCTGTCAGAGTGACATTACTAATCTGCAGGATCCTGTTTCTCGTATAGACGTATTTTCGCACTTAACACATACAAAATGTTTGCATTATTAAAATATTGTTATTTATAATATATTTGTTACATTTTAATAAAAAGCTCATCATTCAATTATTTAGGTAATTGCTGATTTTTCATATTATTTATTTGACGTAACCGGTCACACAGACTTGCAAGTTTGTTTGAAATCCGATGCCGCCATTATTATAAATACATTAAGTGATTCGTGACAATATTTTGTGTTAAGTGAGTAGTGATTTCGCCGCATCATTCCAATTTAAAGATTACGGTGTTTTTACTGGTCTCAAGTGTTTATATTTTTACAAAAGGACGTTCGGTGTATTATAATTACACCAGTAAACTTTTTAGGTTACCCTGTTAGTGATTTTTAGAAAATGGTGAAATCGGTAAATTTTGTTTAAAATGTCCGTAAACGATCATACAAAAATGCCAAATGAAGACATGAATGTGATTTATAACAGATTTCCTAATCTGCTCATACAGTTTTCTTGCATTTGCATCAGACACAAAAAATATTGATGAAATGTTAGAAAAATTAAGAATTAAATTGTTAAAAAACAATTTCTGTTTTACTTGTTATTTTCTTTGCATGACACAATTGTCTTATTGTTTGATAATTGCCCCTAAAATGTCTACTTATTGTAATGTTATTGTACCCTTCGCGTTTATAAGTGTTTTTTGTAAGTTGAATAAACGATTTTGTTTTCTAAATTTTAGTGGCAATTTGTTTTTTTTCATCAAGAAATTAAGAAGTATTTAAATATTAAATATAAAAAGAATCCCGTTCCTAGTAGTTTTCGTTTGCTATACCTACGGGGCGCCACTGTCTCGTAGCTGTGTAAGGCTATGGTTGCATTTATTCACAGAACAATATTACTCACAGAGAAGAATTGTATCTACATATACAATAAATGCAACCATAGCCTTACACAGCTACGAGACAGTGGCACCCGTAGGTATCTCAAGCAAAAACTACTAGGAACGGGTTTTTTTTTATATTTAATATTTACTTACTTTTTAATTTGTTGATAAAAAAAACAAATTGCCACTAAAATTTAAAAAACACAAAATCGTTTATTCAACTTACAAAAAACACTTATAAACGCAAAGGGTACGATAACATTACAATAATTAGAAATTTTAGGGGCAACTCAATTTCATATCAAATAAGGCAATTATATCATGCATAGAAAATAATAAGCAAAACAGAAATTGTTTTTTTAACATTTTAATTTTAAATTTTTTACATTTCATCAATAGTTGTTTTTGATGCAAATGCAAGAAAACAGTAAGAATAGGTTAAGAAAACTGTTATAAATCACATTCATGTCTTCATTTGGCATTTTTTTATAATCGTTTACGGACATTTTAAACAAAATTCACCAATTTCACCATTTTTTAAAATCACTAGCAAGTTAACCTAAAAAGTTTCCAAACGTAACTTTAATACGTCGAATGTCCTTTTTTAAAAACATAAACACTTGAGACCAGTAAAAACACCGTAATCTTTAAATTGGAATGATGCGGCGGAATCACAACTCACTTAACACAAAATATCGTCACGAATAAATTAATGTATTTATAATAAAGGCGGCTTCGGATTTCTAGCAAACTCGCAGGCCAGTGTGACTGGTTATTTCACATAAATAATAAGAAAAATCAGCAATTCCCTAATTAATTGATAAATGAGCTATTTATTAAAATATAACGTATATATTATAAATAGCAATATTTTAATAACACTTGTATGTATATTATTTTTTTGGTAGTGCAGCCTATATCAGCACACCCACATGCAAACATTTTGTATGTGTTAAGTGCGAAAATACGTCTATACGAGAAACAGGAGCCTGCATTTATTGTATATGTAGTTACAATTCTTCTATGTGAGTAATATTGTTCTGTGCTAATCTGTAAACAACGTCGGGCTTGTATCTGTCATTGACGCCATGTCCGCTTACGGTTCAACATTCTGTTAATGGCTGACCTTCTAAAATAAATCTAATTCAATCTAGTTTCATATCGGTGTGATTATTGGTTATACAGCATATAATCATATAATTAAATTGCTTCGGCCAACCAGAACGATTAGTTGGACAATACTACATAATTCAGTGTATACATGATGTAATGTGACACGTGTCGGACGTGATCTTGTGAAACGGGAGATAGCATCGTGTCTGAGTGTCATCGGTGGACTGCAGGCCGTCAACCATCGTCGGACATCGATTATCGAACTTATTCCACCCTAATTCTTTCGTACCACTTCCACTGCGCGAGGAACGAGAATGCGCGGTGAGTTATATTGGTTTGTTACAAGTATATAAATTCAGGAATCGGCTCCAACAACGTACCTGCCTCAATCTCGATTCATTCATAGAAGAAAAGGTTCGAAACAGCCCCCACCAACACGCTCACAAGTCACAGATTAGTGCACGACGCAGCGTTTCACAGTGAAGCTGGAACATTATTGTTGGATCTTGTGTACGTTTCAAACGCAATTTCGTAAAAAAATCTAGCGGGGTTAAATCTGACCTATGTGCTCGAGGCTCGTCATACATCTTGTAAAATCACTAAGTGTCTCACACACAGACGTCCATATAAATAGCAAAAAAAAACAACTAGTAACGATTATCAACAATTAAAAATAACGAAAATTTAACTAGGAAATTGTGATAATTTACAAACACAAGTTTTCACTTTTCACGACAAATATATATTTCATAGAAACAATACATTTTTAAGACACGTGAATTACGCTAGCAAAGGAAAGCAACTGCCAACGTGGGTCCGACCAAAAATACTTATTAAAAAAAGGAATAGGTATACATAGTTCTTTGTGAGTTTGGGCTACTAACAGAGTTGCCAACACTGCATTTAAAAAAAGAACTAAAATCTTCTGATATGGGATCTGTACGTTTTCGTGTTTCGATGATTAATGCTCTAACTGTCTAAGTTATCGCGGATTAAAATAATGTGGTAAATTATTTAATTTCCTCCTTAGAAATTGTGTTGAAAGTTATATACATGGTTACACAGATCCATACAGTACCTACAATTAAAATGAATTCATCACCGCAAAAGTAATTTACATTTACAATAACCATAACTTTTGGTTTTCTTAAGATAGGTAAGTATTTTAAATTTTAGCTTTGTAGAAAAAATTGCACGATTTTTAAAGAAAAATAAATTTTCACCTCAGGATTTGACCTTACTCTTTTCTATTGCTCTAGCTATTTGAGCAACCGAGGATTCAAATTATGTGGTTTCTAAATTTTTGCTTTCTTTGAAATTAATAAAATTTATGCCAGCGTTATGTGTTACGTTATAGCACGAGTGTTACAAGTGCCAAAAATTAAAATACTTTAATCAATGTTACAGGTTTGCAACAAAGTTTTTAGACAGTATCAATTTGATAATTGTATAAAAGTATGGTTGTTAAACTGTTATCGTCAAAGTGAAGTGTTTTTACACTTCGAAAATATAGGCATAGGCACCCGACACTTTCCAAAACCGGGCAACGTTATTTTTAACCGTTAAAAATTGTAAAACCGTATTTTGAGTTGCCAGTTGCTTCATTTAGTCAAAACCAACTTCAAACCACTAGACCAGAGAGGCGACTGAAGAACTACAGTAATAAGTGGTTATTCACTTGTACTTATATATACTTCGTTCCATCCGGGCGTCCCTTGACACCTCTCAACTTTATTATTATTATTATCATCATTTATTTACATTATTTCTTATTTTCTAAGTTTATACATTTAAGATTTAAAAATGTATTAAATATATAAACATAAAAAATAGAGTCAGAAAGACGGTGGTCTTACAAGTAAACCAACAGTGGTCAGGGCGACAGACTGAGGAATCTCCCCACAACGCGTGCCGTCCCCAAATCTGCTGCCTTCTGAATCCAGCCCTTAACCCAGGGTTGCAAGCGAGTCTCTTAAGGTGTTGGCGAGACTCTTCGCTATAAGACCGTTTACTGACGCGACTATCGGGACAATTGTTGTTGAATCTATATCCCACATGTCAGTTACATACGAGGGGCCTTCAATAATTACTTAGCCTCATCGCCCCATGGCGTTGTTATTACAAAAGAGTTTTACTATCGTGCAGTAAATACTCTTTGAAGTCTATCAAGTACTTTTCAGTCTTTTCCCTTCATTTGTTTTGTTTTGACAGCCTTTGGAAGCGAGCGTGTCGGTTTTGCAAAAATGGAAAAAGAACAATATCGTTCGGTGATTAGATTCTTGTTTTTTGGAAGGGAAAATGCGCAGCGAAATCAAAGAGCGTTTGGATGCTGTGTACGGTGACTCTTCTCCTTCGATGGCGGCCATCAAAAATTGGTTCAACGAGTTTGCTCGTGGCCGCACGTCGGTTTTTGATGAGCCACGCCCAGGTGCAACGAAAACGGCTACTACAGAAGAAAACGTAAAAAAAATCCACGATCTCGTGTTGGCAGACCGGTGACTGAAGATTCACGAGATAACTGAGACTGTAGGCATCGCAGATTGGACAGTGCATCATATTCTGCACGAAGAATTGGGTATGAAAAAGTTGTCGGCGCGATGGGTGCCGCGTTTGCTCACACCAGACAACAAGCGCAACTGTGAGACCACATCGGCGACATGTTTGCCGCTGTTTCAACGCAACCCGGCGGAGTTTTTGCGTCGTTTTGTGACCGTCGATGAAACATGGGTTCACTGGTACACACCAGAGACCAAGGAACAGTCGAAACAAAGGACTATACCCGGCGAACGTGCTCCAAAGAAGGCGAAGACTGTTCAATCGGCAGGAAAGGTAAAGAAAAGATGGTCAGTGTTTTTTGGGACTCACAAGGTGTGATTTACATCGATTACCTCCAGAAGGGTAAAACAATCACGGGGATCTACTATTCTGACTTATTGGGCAGATTCGACGCCGAATTGAAAAAAAAACGGCCCCATTTGGCAAAAAAAGTGCTATTCCACCACGACAACGCGCCGGCTCACACCTCCGCCGTTTTCATGGCCAAATTCATCGAATTGCGCTACGAATTGCTGCCCCATGCACCGTATTCTCCAGACTTGGCTCCATGCGACTTTTTCTTGTTCACAAATCTGAAAAAGTCACTCGCCGGCAAAAGATTTGGGTCGAATGATGAGGTCATCGCCGCCACAGAGGCCTATTTTGAAGACCTTTTTTTGACGGGTTAAAAAGAAAAAAAGTTGGAGCATCGCTGGTCCAAGTGTATTGAATTGAAAGGAGACTATGTTGAAAAATAAATCTTTACTTTCTCAAAATTTTCATTATTTTTTCTTAGGCTAAAAATTTATTGAATGGCCCTCGTAATGAGCCATGTCTATGTATTTTGACAATTTTTCCTTCTCAGCGTTCACATGGAACAGTGATATCAACAAGAAAAGCCAGGCGCTCCAACCGATCTACCAACACGATATCAGGCTTATTAACGACGATAGTCCTGTCCGTGATGACAGACCGTTCCCAATAGAGCTTTGCATGGCTATTCTTAAGAACTGGCTCCGGTGTATACTTGTAATAAGGCATTTCAAAACCTACAAGACCATATCGAAGAGCAAGCTGCTGGTGGATAATCTTGGCTACTTGGTTATGTCTGTGCAAGTATTCGCCGTTGGCAAGATGAGAACAACCGGAAATAATATGCCTAATAGACTCACCAGGACGATGGCACGCTCGATATATGTTAACTGTGCCATCCCTCATGATGTATTTCCGATAGTTATTCGTCTTGACAACCTCGTCTGCAATTGCACAAGCAAAACCTTCGGTTTCACCAAATAGGTCACCGAATCGTAACCAAGACACGGACGCTAGTGTATCGACATCAGGTCCATAAAGAACCTGATAAAATCGACCATGTAGTTGTTTACTCTTCCATACGTCCAAGCGATCCTGAGTGCTAAGTAACACCGGTTTATGCCAGTTCTCTTTACCTATGGAGAGCGGGGTCAGTCCATTATCCACTAACACCACATCAGGATGCATTTCACACTCAACGTTTAGGAAGTATTCTCTAAGATTGTATACTTCACGGTTATGGAGGTTTTTGGCATTAAGGAAGCCACGTCCTCCAGATTTCCGGAATATACAATCTCATCACAGATGAGCGTGGATGATGCGTACGATATGTTGTCAATAGTTTACGGACTCTTCGGTTCAGGATATCTAGTTTTGTCTGAGTCCATCTTAAAATGCCTAAGGTGTATAAAGCAGACATTACCCAGCTGTTGAAAGCGCGAACCTTATTGCCCCCTGACAAAAGGCTTTTCAACACTTTTGTCAAGCGACAAAAAAACGTTCAGGCACTAGGTATTTAACGTCCCGGTCATCGACGATACATCCTAATAGACGCCGCATATAAGGCAACACGATTCTGACAACACACAAGTGTAATTATAATAATAATAATAAAAATAACCTCCTTGGCTATGGTCGTGACATGACGTGTTTTTATATATCAAAATTTTATTAACAATTTTATAGATTAAAATGGCAAATTGCTCAAGAAAATAAATCAGATAATAATATTATATGATCACAATTACAAAATATATATAAAAATATAAATAATCCAATAGTATGAGCATATTTAAGTTCGAACCCGATAATGACAGTTCATAAAAATAAGTACAAGAATAAAATGAAGTGAATAAAAGATGCAAAGCATGTCATGATTACGAGAAAAAGAAAACTAGAGAATACGCACACTCATCGCCGCAGTCTATCGCACCGAGTGGCTCCACGTCGTCAGATGAGGACTACGCTACCCCTCCAGAACACGACGTGTTGAGCAGTAACGATGGACTGCCGCCTCCAGCGCCGAGCCGAGCACCTGCACCACGCCGAGGGAGGCCACCACGGGCGCGCCTGGGACCGGCGGGACCGTCTGTCCCGCAACCGGCCTCCGCCGTCAGTGGTGCAGTGCGCCGCATGTAATGGACTTCATTAATTAATGAAAACGTCATGCGAGCGTACTATAGGGTGACAGAAGGGGGAACCAATCTCACTGCGTATCGTTCCCGTATGTTGTCTTTGTTCCAGGACCTTGAACTAGGTGTAACCGTTACTGTACAACGACTGTCGGATCAGGTGCGGTTCATTCAACGAAGCCGAGTGTTGGATGATTCTGTGCTTGAACGACTTCGCTCTGAACTTACTGTTTCAGCGCCCACCGCCGAACGTATACACCCGGTAATCCAATCACTGTCTGTTCCTTCAGTGACGGGATTACTAGATTGTGTCTCTGATGCGGTGGACGTAGAAACTTTAACCGTAAGTACCCAGGAACATGGACAATTAAGGAGAACTTTGGAAGAGACAATTCTGAAAATTAAAAATATGCCGATAAACGAAAGACTGCACCTACCACGTTTTCCTACGCACAGACGTAACATGGCGCTGGTGATGGCTTTAAACTGCATGCTTGACCCATACCTATTGTCTTGCCAAAATCTAGCTGATACACATTCGATCCTATACTGTGCGGCTATGGCGGCAAGCCGTGTAGCTCGCGTCAGGTTCCCTGAAACTGACCGAGACATATGGCCTACTAATGCTAAGCCAGCATGGCAAGATAGGATTGAACGACGTATTAGCGTAGCTAGAGCCATCATTGGTAAACTTATTTGCTTCAGATCGGGAAACATTCGCCCGAGAATGATGCGTTATGTGATACAAGCCTTTGCTGGCACAGGTGTAAGAACATCCGGTTACATGTCTTGTGTCACAGAACGCATTGACTATCTGAAGCAAAAAGTGTCTGCGTGGGCAAACCGACTTCGCCGTTATAAAGAGCGTGTAAACAGGTATCACCAGAATCGTCTTTTTCAAAGTGACCAAAGAAAGGTGTATAGGAGTTGGGAGGAATCCACTACTGACGTAGGTGATGGGCAGGTACCGAATATGAACGAAATGTGTACATTTTGGAAAAGTATTAGGTCCGTACCCGTTGCTCATGTTAGTGGTGAGTGGATGAGCATTGTTGAGCGCTCGTATGAATTATTGCAACCAATGACATAATGGATGCAGTCCATCGGATGCATAATTGGAAAAGTCCGGGACCAGATGGACTGCATAATTTTTGGCTGAAATGGTTGCGTTCTATGTGCCATCGAATCTAGATCTCTCCCATCTTTTATGACAACAGGAATCACCTTTTTGCTCTATAAATCAGGCAGTACCACGGATCCTAAAAACTTAAGACCCATTACGTGCCTACCATCCATTTTGACCTCAAAATTAAATAAGCACTTTTTTGCTAACAATATTTTAGATCCTGCTCAAAATGGATGTAGAGTTGGGTCTCGTGGTACTAAGGAGCAACTCCTCATTGATATGGCTATTAACCAACAGGTTCGTAGAAATCGGAAAGGTCTTTCCACCGCATGGATTGACTATAAAAAGCTTACGATTCGGTACGGCATACGTGGTTGCAACGAGTGTGGAACTGTACAAAGTTGATACAGTTCTAACCTCGTTTCTAGTTTCATGTATGCGGCAGTGGACCACGGCTCTTTGTCTTCCAGGAGATGGAGGGAGTTTTCATATTTGCGAACCCATAAGGATTGAGCGGGGCATTTGCCAAGGTGACAGCTTGAGTCCTTTGTGGTTTTGTCAAGCTTTAAATCCTTTGAGTACATTACTAAGGGATTTAAAACTAGGTTACCGGTTGCGTAGAGGGGGTGAGACTATTTATCATCTTTTGTACATGGATGATCTCAAGTTGTTTGCTTCAAATAAACCGGACTTGTTGTCACTACTTGATGTAACACATACATTTAGTAGTGACATTAGAATGGAGTTTGGAGTAGATAAATGTGCGATTATACATGTGCAAAGGGGGAAGGTTGTACACAGCGACTATTTAGAACTTTCAGAGACAATATCCCCCAAGTCTCTCTCCGAAACCGATACTTACAAATATCTTGGTATGCTCTGGCATACCAAGATATTTGTAAGTCTAGACCCTCGAGGTCTAGGTAAACTGGACCAGGACGTTAAACAGCTGGTGACTTAACGTTTCTTTGACCGCTTGACAAAAGGGTTGAAAAGCCTTTTGTCAGAAGGTAATAAGGTTCGCGCTTTCAACATCTGGGTGATGCCTGTTTTAGTATACACCTTTGGCATATTAAGATGGACTCAGACAGAACTAGATACCATGGACCGAAAAGTCCGTAAACTATTGACAACATATCGCATGCATCATCCACGCTCATCTGTGATGAGATTGTATATTCCTCGGAAATCTGGAGGACGTTGCTTCCTAAATGCCAAAAACCTCCATAACCGTGAAGTATACAATCTTAGAGAATACTTCCTAAATGTTGAGTGTGAAATGCATCGTGATGTTGTGTCAGTAGATAATGAACTGACCCCGCTCTCCTTCGGTAAAGAGAACTGGCATAAGCCGGTGATACTTAGCACTCAGGATCGCTTGAACGTATGGAAGAGCAAAGAACTACATGGTCAATTTTATCAGGTTCTTTATGGACCTGATGTCGATGCACAAGCGTCCGTGTCTTGATTACGATTCGGTGATCTCTTTGGTGAAACCGAAGGTTTTGCTTGTGCAATTGCAGACGAGGTTGTCAAGACGAATAACTATCGGAAATACGTCATGAGGGATGGCACGGTTGACATACAGTCGTGGTCAACTAATTAGGGACATGCAAGATAGTGAATAACAATAACCGGTTATGTACATACAAATATAAAACCCTATTGATTTCTCAGTAACTATTATTTGCATAATTTGGTCTGATTAATATGCTTTAAATGGCTGTAAATAAAAGAATAACATCACACATACATACATATCTTCACGCCAAGTGAACATGTTTTCAATTTTAAGGTATAATTCTGTAGGACATTTAATTAAGGACAGTAAACTATAATGAAAAATAGAGTTAAACAAAACTAATAATCTGCAGTATAATAATATCTTTAACAGCTCCATTTTATTACGTGTAAAATCAGTACCCAGTAGCAAAACCTTTGTTAGTAATTACCGCTTGACACCGATGTGGCATAGACATTATCAGTTTCTGGCATGTTTTGACAGAAATGTTTGCCCATGCCTCACAAAAAGCTTCATTAAGTTCATCTAAAGTTGTGGTACGATAAGTGGCTACTTTTTTCTTGATTTCGTGCCAAAGGTGCTCGATTGGGTTAAGGTCTGGGCTATTTGTTGGCCAATCTAGCACCGATACTGACTGACTGGTAAGAAACGACTTTACTTAACGACTCGACAACAAACTTCATGATAATTTTTCGTAGTGTTGGATCGCAACTTTTATTTTTACCCATTTTTCTTCAAACTATTTTTCAAAACTTAAAATAAATATCGATTGGTACGAAGTTAGCCAGGGCAGCTAGTATATAAATAAACGATCAATGTATTTTATAAAAAGGAATACACGTCTTTCATTATACAACAATTTTCGCTGATTGTGTATTTTTTTTAATAGTTTAAATGTTTTTATTTAACATGAAATATAAACAAAAGGTTCAGTGCTAGTGCTGCAAAATGTTTTCTGGGGATATAGCGTTGTGTAAACGTTGCTCGTCAACTAAATTACACATATTGACGTATCAAGATAATCAATTCTATACCCAGTTTCAGTATCTAATGTGTATTCCACAGAACTCCGATCCCGATAACAAAAAGCCATTCATCTCAATTTTTAATGCAAATATTTTATTGGTAAAAGCGCATAATCATTGCTAAAGCTTATGTCATTTTGCATGTCGATTTTTGTTCTACTATTTATAAACAGTGTTGATGTTTGAGGGATAAGCTACTGTTTTCGAAATAATATTAACTGCGTACATAACCTTTGAGTATGAAATGTTTAATTCTCAAAGTACACAATTGATCAGGAATAATGAAAAAACAAGAATCCTGAGCGTAGCAAGAATCGATTGCCGCCAAAACTACCACGAAACAATAAGAGAAGAAGTAAAAAAGTATTGAGATTCAAATTTTGAAAATAGAACGCAATATCTCAGTGTCCCTAATTAAATGGCCAGCCAACATTATTTGAACAAATAGCACTACGATAATCTATCAGCTATACTGTAAAGAGGTTTAATGTTTAAGAAGTTGTTATTGTTTGTATAATCGGGCACATAAATGACTAATTATACTTACATGTAAGAGATATGGAATATGGTTTAGACTCGCTGGAAAATAAAAAATAAATACATAATTCGGCTTAACCTAAGAGTGTCCCTAATTAGTTGACCACGACTGTATGTCGAGCATGCCATCGTCCTGGTGAGTCTATTAGACATATTATTTCCGGTTGTTCCCATCTTGCTAATGGCGAGTACTTGCACAGGCATAACCAAGTAGCCAAGATAGTTCACCAGCAACTTGCTCTTCGATATGGACTTGTCGGTTTTGAAGTGCCTTACTATAAAGTATACACCGGAGCCAGTTCTAGAAAATAGCCATGCAAAGCTCTACTGGGACCGGTCTGTCATCACGGATAGGACTATTCTCGCCAATAAGCCTGACATCGTGCTGGTAGATCGGTTGGAGCGCCGGGTTTTTCTTGTTGATATCACTGTTCCCTTTGGCGTTAACCTCGTGAAAGCTGAGTAGGAAAAATTGTCAAAATACATAGACTTGGCTCACGAGGTAACCGACATGTGGGATGTTGATTCAACAACAATTGTCCCGATAGTCGTGTCAGTAAACGGTCTTATAGCGAAGAGTCTCGACCAACAGCTTAAGAGACTCGCTCTACAACCCTGGCTCAAGAATCGGATTCAGATGGCAGCAATTTTGGGGACGGCCCGCATTGTGCGGAGATTCCTCAGTTTGTTTTCCTGACCACTGACGGTTTAGTTGTAAGACCATCGTCTTTGGGGCTTTATTTTTTATGTTTATATTTTTAATAATTTATGTTTTATATTAATAAATGCATAAACTTAGGAAATAAGAAATACTGCTAATATATAATAATAATAATAATAATAATAATAGTCGCTTCAAAGGGGCGATCGCTGGGGCACACTTGGGGCTGACGCTGAGTGTCACAGCATACGGTCCGCCAGCGGTAGTGAGTCGTGCAGGCGGGCTCCTACCGATAAAAATGTGAAAACCGATTCATCACCCTCTTCTTCACCGACTTCTCCTACATCCAGATCCCTTTTTTCATCACTTCCTTCATCATCGCGAATTTAGATTCAAGTGCAATATCGGGGGTCCCAAGACTCCACCTGCTGAGGATGTTTTGCAGGCAGCTTTGGCAATGCGTCCTGCGACCACCAAATCGGGAAAACCTCAAGTGCGCATAAAATGGGATACCGATGTTATAAATATATTTATAATGCGCACTTACTATACCATCACTAATTTAGAATCAAATCTTATCGCACATAGACAACTACTTCATCAAAAGTTCATAGAGCGATACCCTAACCTAAATGTCACAGTACAACGAGTTTTCGAACAAAGAAAATGTATAGTAGAAAAACATTATTTACCAGTGGATGTCCTAAATAAAATCAAAGCTGAAGTTGCTAAATTTTTGCGGGAAACAAATAATACTCCAATACATGGCCCACATCCTACAACAAATATAACCAACAATTGCACGCTCCCGCAAACTCCGATGACAGATTCAATAGTTTTCATAGATACCTTTCAATCCCTCACTGGTACTACACTAAATTCAATTTCACAAGTAGAACAAAATCTAGATAACAGCTTTATAAAAGAATTAAGTAATCATTTCGAAATTAACTTAACTATATTGGTACGGACCCAAGCACTCGACCGATGTTACCAAAAGTCAAACTATGCAAGAAGTTAACAATTTTAATTACAGCTTTAAATAGAACTATTATCCCATCAAAATTATCGACTGTAGAAACATTAACCGACACACACCCTTTACTATACCGTGCTGCTAAGACTGTAATTGATAGTTTGAAATTAAAAATAAACAGAGAGAGCAATAGGAAAATATCAAACAAACCGTCATGGGAAATTAGAATAGAAAACGATGTAGAAGCATATAGGAAAGATATAGGTAGACGAACACAATATGAAAATTGTAATAGAGTAAAGAAACTCGTCAAACGTGTAAATGAGATATTAAATTCCAATAACATACATGGTGCACATGAAGACATCAACCGTAAACTTATAGAACATATTATTGATACGTTGAAACTAAAACTTGCAGTTAAAAGTCATAGTTTAGCAAGATACAAAAAAAGCACAAGAAAGGAAACAAAATAATAAGCTTTTTACCAATAACGAAAAGTTATTTTACAGAAAGTTCGGGGGATCAGAAATAGAAGTAAGGCAAACTCCTTCTAAAACTGACTTAACTGGATTTTGGTCTTGTATTAGGTCGTATACAGTAGAACATAATCGACAAGCAGCACGGGTAATGAAAGAGAATGAAAGAATACAAAGTGTGAGACAGATGGAGTTTGAAAATATAAGTATAGAAGAACTGCAGGATGTTATTAATATAACACTAAACTGAAAAGCAGCACGAATAGATGATATTCATAACTACTGGATCAAAAAATTAACTGGTTTACATAACACTCTTGCTACACAAATAAAAGATACAATAAAATATAATATATTACTCCCTCAGTTCCTTACTAAAGGAATTACGTATTTGCTTCCGAAAACTAACCGAACCAATGAACCCCTCCCATTATTGTAGACCTATCACTTGTCTTCTCACGATATATCAAGTAATAACCGGTTGTTTAGCTAGAATAATTAATAGACACATAGATTGCAACAATGTATTAGCAGAAGAACAGAAGTTATCACATGGGTTGCAAAGAACAACTAACTATAGATTCAGTAGTACTGAAACATATACAAACAAATAGAAAAAAACAAATTTATTACATATATTGATTATAAAAAAGCGTTTGACAGTATTCCACATTCACTACTTATCCTATTACTCGAAATATATAAGGTACATCCCCTAATAGTACTTAAAACTACTATGTGAAACTGGAGAACAACCTTAAATTTAAGGTCTACCAAGTTCGATATAATCAGTGATGAAATACCGATAAAGAGAGGCATCTTTCAAGGGGATTCTTTCAGTCCTCTGTGTTTTTGTTTAGCAGGATCGCCTCTGGGGTCTAGCGGTCCGGGTGTTGGACTTGACTGCATGAGGTCCCGGGTTCGAATCCCGGGTCGGCCAACACAAAGAAAATTGGATTTTTCCGATTTTCTAATAAAAAAATTGTTGGTCGGGATTGGAAATGTGCCCGGTTGGCGATAGGCTTGCCACCTATCACATTGTGGGACTTAGTGTCTTCGGCTAGTCGTGGGTGCCTTGGTTGTACCTCTGCCTACCTCTTCTGGGATATGGGCGTGAAGATACTTTTTTTTTTGTTTAGCATTGAACTCATTATCTCATGAATTAATATAGTCGCAACTAGGATTAGATATTAAAATCAACAGAAAAGTAGCCTTACAAATAACACATTTGCTATACATGGATGACTTAAAAATATACTCTGGTACAAACCAAATTATGACAGAATTTTTAAACGTTACAGCACAATTCTTAAAGGACATAAGTATGGATTTCGGGCTAGACAAATGCAGAAAACTTAATATTAAAGTAGGAAATATAGTTCCTGCTCCCTATCAATTTGACGAAAACTTACAAATACAGTCAATGGAATGCAGTGAATTCTATAATTTAATTATAGTTTTTAAATGTTTTGGTAATAAATAATTGAACTAGCTGTAAATATAAATAATTGGCTTAAAACTTAAAGCACATGTAGTTAAATAATATTTTTTTATAAATGTTTAAATATTTGCACACCAAAATATTGTAGAATATGTTGATAATAATACTTAAATATTTTTGTAACATCTCATTTACACACATATTCCGCAAACAAATAATTTTCTTTCTTCTTTCTTTCTTTCTATAAATATTTAGGGTACATCCAATCACGACAATTAGAACATGCATCAATTAAAACACAGTTACAAACAGAACTCATCAATTTATTCCCTATGTAAATGTTATCTTATCAACAAAAATCTTTTTAAGTCAATCAACACATTTGCAATACCAATTTTGACGTATTCTTTCGGAGTACATAATAAAATATAATAAAACGGACAAAAAAAGAATTACACTAGAAATTAAAATTAGAACTATCCTCACCCAATACAGAAATACAGATACCACCATCATAAATCCGCAATAGAACGTATCACAATAGCCAGAAAAGACGGAGGTAGAGGACTGACAGACTTAACACTACTACATGCA
>NJDC01001345.1:46027-57502 GCA_002245475.1 Calephelis virginiensis
AGAGGATTTTTGTGGAAGCTTTCAATAAACGTCTTCTACGTTACAAACGGCATTTTATTACCCATAGCTCGTAACAATATAATAAAATTGACAAAAAAAGAATTACACTCACTAGAAATTAAAATTAGAACTATCCTCACCCAATACAGAAATACAGATACCACCATCCTAAATCCGCAATAGAACGTATCACAATAGCCAGAAAAGACGGAGGTAAAGGACTGACAGACTTAATACTACTACATGCAAAACAAATTTTTAAACCAAAACAGTTTTTCCTTAGTAAAATCCAGGTTAGGCCCTTACATGATGCCATATGTAAAATTGATAAGAAATTCTCACCACTACACTTAAACGACAATAATTTAGAGTCAATAGATTTAAGAAATACTACGATGATAAATGTCTCAACTTGAATAGAATGGAACTACATATCAGACATCCTAGTGACCTGAATCAACCATTCATAGACAAAGACGCTTCCAATAAGTGGTTGGAATGTGCTGGATTGTTTCCAGACACAGAAGGATTTAGTATAGCGACACAAGATCAAGTCATCAACACCCAAAAATACAGAAAATACATCATCAAAGACAACAATAACATCAGACCTTTGCAGAAACAATCCAACATATTACAGGAGCTTGCATAACCCTCACACAAAACGATTATACTCATAGACATAACCAGTTAGCAAACATCATTCATCAAAAGCTTGCATACAAATACTCACTAATCCAAGGTCCACCACAGCCATTCTATAAATACACTCCACAACCCGTCCTTGAAAACAACACTCGCAAACTCTATTATGACCGCACTATACTTACGGACCACACTATTTACAACAATCGTCCATATATCACACTGGTAGATAAAGGAAAGAAGAAAGCATACATCATAGACATAGCAGTACCCAACACACACAACATCCAAACTACTATAACAGAAAAGATCAGCAAATATACAGAATTACAAGAAGAAATTAAAAGATTGTGGAATCTTGACAGTGTTTCAGTGGTACCCATAGCTATAATCACTACAGGTGTCATCCCGAATGCCCTACATAACGCCCTAAATATGCTAGATTTGCCTAAATTTACCTACTTAACTCTACAAAAAGCCGCCATTTTAAATACCTGTCGTACTGTTCGTAAATTCGTGCAACTCGCTTCTGACAACGAAACCAATAATTCTGAAATAGACAATATTGCAACCTCATTACAACTTACTAACTTTCCTACTCTCTAACCACCCAAACTTAAGCTAGCACTTGGTTAACACCCGTGTTAGATTATGATACTAGGCCTATCGTCTGAATTACAGAAATCTTTAAAAAAACATAATAATATCTATTGCCATTGAAATTTAAATTTGAAATTTTATGATTGTGTAGTAATTATTTTTGTATTTGATGATGTAATGTTTTGAAATGTAGTAAATATTGAATATTTAAAGACTTTCAAAAAATGTATAAGTATACTTACTTTGAATAAAAATATATGCTTTTCTATTTGATATTTAAAAATATTCTATTCTATTCTAATTAATAAAATAAATTGTCTTTTGTAATGTCGCATCTAGTCAGGCGGCGTTCGCACCATTCTTCAAAGACTTTACAATTCGCAGTCTTTGAAGTATGATGTTTCGAACATACGCTGTCTCGCTACTTTGAATAAAAATATATGCTATTCTATTTGATATTTAAAAATATTCTATTCTATTCTAATTAATAAAATAAATTGTCTTTTGTAATGTCGCATCTAGTCAGGCGGCGTTCGCACCATTCTTCAAAGACTTTACAATTCGCAGTCTTTGAAGTATGATGTTTCGAACATACGCTGTCTCGCTCACTCCACGTGCCTTGTCAAGTGCAATAACCTTACCTTCAAAGGTGTTGATGTTTTTTTTTGCTAAAGCTGACGGAGAAATTAAATTTTAGTAAAAAAGCTGTTTTTAGTAAAAAAAAACACTATTTTTTTATGATATTGGAAAGCAAACAAGCAGACGAATTTCCTGATGTTAAAATATTCATGCCGCCTAGAGACACCAAAGGTGGTAATGGTGCGTTGCCAACCTGAGGCCGGGATGTTAGGCCTCGAGCAAAAGTAAGTTTACCGGCTACCTTATTGTTCGGGCCATATTACACTTTATGGCATCGAACACCTTAATTTGCGTTAGCGACTAGATTCTCACGGATCACGCTCGTCGCCACTAGTTAAGGCAGTATTGCACATGACAATAGAGCGCGGTACTCATTTACATTACCTATCCATTGCATTCTATCATAACTATTTTTGACAATACATATTTTATATCAAAATATCTGCATTTTGAAATTGTAGGAAAACCCCCTACACTTACCCTCCGAACCGGAACACGCCATGACGTTATGGCGGCAGGAATAGGTAAGGCGGTGGTACCAATCCGGACGAGTCGCTGCTAAACTCTACCACCTAGTCAGATGTCACGGTGTTAGTGACGGTGAGCCTATGCTCGCCTTTTACGAGCTGCCTGGCAAGGGAGGCAGAGGGTCTATTCTACAAAGGAGCCCGGACTAACACATTTATGAGATTTTTTATGAAAATCGTGTTGTATTAGATTCCATTCAGTGCCTTAGTTGCGACTTCGCGTCCTAGCAATCTTTTTTTTCCGGTGCCATGGACACGCATTCGCGTTCTTATGTGACTTATCTTGTTTTTCCTCATTTCAAGAGTAAATAATCAGAAATTGAAGGTATCATAACATAATACATCTAAATTCAAAGTTAACAGTCTCAAAGCGGCTTCTGGATATAACATGAAATTTTAAAACTACTTAACTACTTAAAAATTATTTACATTGATTTCACGCACCATGCCTTGGACGCATAATCGCGTCTGGTACGATAAAATAAAACAGGAGTGACACACTGTTCAGCACGATTTATTTTGTATAAAAATACTTAATATTAAAATACTTATTTCTGTTTGGTGCTGGCACTGTTATTATAATTAATATATAAAAAAAAAAACGTGGTTGTGAAAAGATATGTGCGCCCAGATAAAAATATTTTGTTCTCCAACCTAAACGATTTTTTGCATTACTGTATATCTTTGATCAGCATCAAATCTTAATAGTTCATTAGATACAAACTGGCTGAAATGTGTGCATCCATGCAAATCTATTATGGAGGGTACTCGGTCAATATTTTGTCGACATTTTTTGTGCATGCAGCACTGTCCTTAAAAACAAGCTGTCCTTAACAACAACCTATCCTAAGATAATGCCTCAAACGATAAAGACGCAAGAAGCGGCTTGATGATTGATCGTTGTTGTGAGTCTTCATAGAGCAAGGGCAAAAGTTTTAATTCCTAAGATCATTCATTGGTGGCAATTTTGTTTCGTACCCACTAAATTAATTTTAAGTTATCGCAAACTGCTTTTAAAGTTGTGTTGGTCCACGGGCCTACTGTGGAGAATGGACCGTATGCCATCCTGGTCGGCAGCTCGTAAGTTGCTAGCATGCGAAACGGGTCATTACCTACCTACAAGACCACTGGTGGTCTTGAACAGCTGAATTGGCACCATTGTCTAATTCTATTCCTAGAATCTTCTCATAAGTTACTTCTTTTAATATTATTATTACATTATTGTGTTTTATTAATTGTAGATAAAGTTTATTTTTAATCCCCAACGAAAAAAGAGGAGTGTTATTAGTTGAGCTGTTGACGTGATTGAGATGATCCTTTCTACTTTATTTAAATGTTTTATCGGTGGTTATTGAGAATTTTGTAATGTAGGCACTATTATTGTACACAGGCGGTGACATTATTCGCTACGGCATTCACGTTGGTGACAGGCATCGTGGAGAGCGACGGGGTGCCGAAGTACTCACCTCCCCTCCGCATAGCTTGTGTCCCCAACCCCGCCGCCCTGTACCCCCACCCTGTGGTCGCCAACGCCCCGCCACCATCGATGTCATAACGTATTATGCACTATTTATTCACTTCATTTATATTTACTGTATATTATGTACTAGTACATATATGAAAGAACAAATTTTAGTAGATATGTGTCGCAACGTCTTATTTTTTATAACATTGTGTTTAATTAAAATACAATATTAAATGTTTTTATGATATTTTTTTAAATATGTACCTATAAATTATAAACATTAAATTTTAACAGAACCGTGATTTCGTTTTAATAAATTATTGATCTTATAGTTTGTAATTTACTTTTTGCTACAATTTGTACCGATAAAGATTAATGAGGTGTACCTAACGGTAAACTTTTCTCTCGTAACGTTTACACTGTTAATGTTCTCACCGGGGATTGTCTTATAGTCTAAGAGCCGGTGGGAGATCGACCTTCACTGGTCTGATAACCAGATGAAACGTATTTTTATCAAATATAATTTATAAACAAATATGCCTATAATTACTTGCCTTTCTGAAAGTGCTCATGGCTATTTTTAATTAAATTATGTATGTTTTAGATATGATTTTTTGCAGGCAACTCATAGACTGATTTTGTAATAAAATAATCTAAAATTTGATATAACTTTCGATAAGTTAGCAGAACGCTGGAGTCACCTATACTGACTTACCTGTTCACATCTGTTTTTTTTTTTTATATTATATTAGTAGCTATACACACTACTGCGGCATATTCTGTGTGTTAAAAACTAACAATGAAATAAATTTCATTTGGTTATTAAAAGAATGAAAGTGATGAAGAAAATCGATTAAAGTTAATTTAATTAAAAACAGCCATTAGCACTTTCAGACAGGCAAGTAATTATAAGCATATTTATTTATAACTTATATTCGATAAAAAATATGTCTCATCTGGTTATCAGATCGGTGAAGGTCGATCTCCCACGGTCTCCTCTACTATTAACATTGAAGTTTTGAGTATTGAACCAACCACTGAAGATTTTTTCAAGGCGTTCCATTCTCTTTTTTATTTAAAGTTGTTTGACTGAAATGCAGACTATGAAAAAGTATAGTTTTGGCGGTGCGCCCGCAAAAGTGAAGCGAGTAGTATGAAGACGATAATATCTTTGTGGTTAAGTTGTGTGTTGGTTTGTTTGGTGAGATGAATAATTTCATGATTTTCCGACGTCACACGCGGGTGCGCCGCCCGTGGTACCGACGACACTCGTGACTTACCACAGATATTAGAAAATATACTAGCTCATGACCTTCCGACATGTATATGAATGATATTATTGTTGTATTGCATATTATTTATGTAGGTATGTGACTATGTGTATTCGTGTGTATAAAATATAATTATGTCATATTAAGTAATAATAAAGATAAATGAAGATAAATTTTTATACTAATTACTTTTATACTATATAGTCGCCTTTGTGATCTAGCGGTCTGGGTGTTGGACTTGACTGCATGAGGTCCCGGGTTCGAATCCCAGGTCGGCCAACAAAAAGAAAATTGGATTTTTGATTTGATTTTGAAAATTCTTACTGTTTTCGTAATAAAACTTACGAAAACAGTAAGAGTTTTCGATGTTGTTTTTGTAAGATGTTATTGCATGACACGGAACTAGCGTTTTCAACCGACAAAATAAATTCAACGTGTTACAAAAATACATTAGACCACACATAACTTTCAGCAAAAGAAGCCTAGGAAATAAAAGTGGTCAAATGCTAGTCACACTCGCCCGTGGAGGGTTCCTTAGCAATAATCATCCTAATGTAAATCATCTAGTTATTTTATTTTATTCATAAAACAATGCAAATAAATAAGTTGTTGTAAAAATCCCATTTCTGGGCAGGTTAATACCAAAAAACTGAGAAAAAAATGTGTTTTGATAGTTTTTTACATGTGAAACACGACACAATACTTGCACGTAAATTTCCGTCTTTTGTAATTGTAAGATTACTAAATAAATTTACAAATTTCACAAAGACCCATTATGTTGGGGACGATATGAGCTTCTTACTCGTTTAAGTATTGTCACATCAATACTTGACTCCCTCTCTCTTTACCTCTAAGGCAATTTGTGCCTGATAAGGACTTTTTAAAGGACAATTCTTAATCTATAGTTAGAATCATTTTGTGGTTCAAAAAGATTAACAGGAGTATTAGCAAGCTTGGTGGTGACAGGTCCTGGCAGGCGGTGGTCTCTTTTTGCGAAGAAGTCATTACGCAAAAGGAGACCGCGGAACGGGCCCGGGAGGACGATCCCAACTCAGGTCCGCTCCGGCGCAGGTGGACAGGGAGCGCAAGAAGGCGGTTCCTACGCCCTCTTAGTGCCTCCGATGCGTGGCTGCCGGGGGGAGTCGTTTTACTTTTCTCGGCCAGCACGGCCTCGCACGCCTGGGGGGCAACAATGGCCGGAGTTGCTTCTCTTTCAGCGCGGGAGGAGGCCCGGTAAGAACCGAGCCGAAGCCGTGGAGCGAGTTGGTGAATGCCAACGCGACCCCATCTCGCTCCATGCCGGTCGGCAGGAAGGTCATCGTGTGGTTTTTAGTCGGTTCTAGTCTGACATAACCCACAAGAGGGGTGGGTATCCGGTGGGATTTTCCGCACGTATAAAAAAAGGGTTATTATGCCCCCTCCCACTCCCCCCAAGGGTTCAAGCCTTGTCTTGGCGGGGAGTTGAGTAACCAAGGTCGAAGTGGGACCCCGGTGAAACCAATTGGATCAGGAAAGCCGCTCTCCAGCCAGAGGGGACATGAGGAGCGGACAAGGGAGGTGGCTATTTGGCCCGCGTGGGCACGCCGTGTCTCCATGCACCACCTCAGATGGTTTGCGGTCCACTGTTGAGTGGGCTGCCAGGAATGGATCGACAGATCCAGCGCCACCAGGATATTAGTCGAACGATTCGTTGATAACAAAAGACATGAATATGTTATGTGTTTAATTGGCAAAGTTTTGTACATGATTCTTAGACACTACATAACATTTTAACGTTTGGCATTGATCAGATTCATGGTTTTTGAGCACAAAGCTTCGTCGTTTTTTGAGTGATGGATAGGCTGTTTGATGTTTCAAACGACACAAGTTATAATCCAGGCAACTTCGTAAAGTCTCAGGAAGTCTTTTGACTGTTAATTATTACTAAGCAGTATGATTGGCTTCAACCCACATTTCATAAGTACTACTTAAATAAAAGACGATAAGTAAATGATTTAAATGAAAGATAAAATAAGATTGACTTAAAATTGGAACATAACTATAAAATTACAAAAAAATCCTTTGTAATTTTACATTCTGACCGAGATAGATCCACTGACTACCGTACCCTTCGGACCGGAACATGACAGTGTCGTTAAAGCAGCGGGAAAAGGTAAGGCGGTGGACTCTTACCGGGGCAAGTTGATGCACAGCAATTTGACACCAGTGTTTTGTTGGGATTTAATTTTATTGTAGTTTTGCTTTTAACCGACGGACGCTCCAACCGACACGTTTCCTTATTATGAAATTCACGGTAATGCGTAAAATCCGGAGTAACATCTTCAGGCCGGCGGCGCGCGGCGGGCAGTCAGCTCCTTCGTCCTCCGTGTGTCATGAGGTACGTACGCTTTGTTCATTATTTTGTTGCGAGAATATTTTAAGCCTACTACATCTCTCAATTTTGTTCAAAAAAGGATGATTGATATAATGATTATGTACGAGCCAGCGCGCACAGTGTTATGTATCGTCGCATAAAGCAAATTTTGTAATAAGCATTTTTACATTATTTCATCAGTTCGGGTACGGGAATCAATCACGCCGCGCGCTTGCATACAACATATCATTATATCATTTAGTACATAGTTATTTCTATCAATAAATCAATCAATATTTCCTATCAAAGACTATCATTCCACTCAACTATCAACTATCATTAAAATGCTGTACGGACCGTACAGATAAGTTACAATTTTAATTTCACACACTTTTTAAATTGCGTGATAAACCCGTTGTAAAATTCCGTTACATAGATACGTAGACACCAGCGAAGTTAATAAAAGCGTCGTGACACTTGTGAAAAAGCACCCGGCTCTCCTGATGGCAAGAGACAACCGTAGCCTAAAGACATCATAGATGTTACAGGTGCGTTGCTGTCTTGTGGCCGGGACATTATAATTATTGTGCAAGTCTACCGGCTATCCTACCCTCCGGGTCAGAACATGACAGGGTTATTGTGGCGGCAGGAATAGTTAAGGCGATGGATTTATACCGGGCACGTTGCTGCACATCTCTCGACCTCCAGTATTATAATAAATATAAATCTGTTATTTAAAAGCCAATATTGGTTAGAATAAGAATACTAAGAAAATAGTCAATGCTTTTTTAAAATGCTGCTTTTTAACGTTACAAAAAAGAAGAAGATTCTCAATTGAACTATTTTTTGTATGTTTGTTACGCGGTGACTAGGTTAAAAACAAATCGATTTTGGTGATTCTTCTTATAAAAGGTAGGTCATGAATGGTGATCACGTTTGTCATGACCTGACTAGTGGATTTTGAGTTATACCAGGCTATACCAACAATAATTAAAAAAAAGTCTGTTATGTTTTTCGATTTTTTGTCATTTGTCGAATGAAACATAATTTGACAGAAACATACATACATCAAATAACAGAATTTATAAAGATTTTATTTGAGTAATTAGACAGGAGGTGATAGTTTATATTTTATTGAGTCTATCTAATACCAAACTTATCGCCGTAGACGTAAAAAGATGATAAAAAAACTAGTAAATTTGTTACTTCTAAAATGCTCAAATATGAGATTATTTGGGGCTTTTTGCAAAAACACTTTATTTTTAAAAATATCTAAATTTATCCTCTAAGTCTACCCTGTGATTTCAATTATGTAAACTCTCATTACTTTAGATATTTTAAATACGGAGGATATTACCTGATCCGCCACAATTTAATAAAAGATAATATTTTTGATATATCGTGTTTTTGTTACCAAACAACAACTCCTACTCCTGTTTTAAGGTAGAACATTTCAAATAGGGTTGAAGAAAACAATAGAATGAGGATATCTTTTTTAATAGTAATTTTTTGAACACAATACAACATGCAAGCATCAATATGCTTTATGAAATTAAGAAACAATCATATCTTTCTTCTATATTTGGTACCTATTTTTGGTTATTTTTAAATAATTCATGAAAACGATTTCTATATAAACACAAACAAAACTATAATATATTATGAAAAATTCGTACAACAGAGGTGAGAGCGCGTGGGCGACCGAAAGGCTGAAGCTTATTATCTACAGGAATCTATCGGAACATGAGTTAGGCCGCGGGGCCCCGGCGCCCGCGCGCCCCGCCTCGCCCGCGCTGCGCTCCCCCCGCACCCCGCACCCGCACCCCGGACCCGTCACTGCTGCGGGGGGTCGCGCGCCGCGGCCGAGGGCACGCTCGCGGTCCGACGCAAACACTCACTCACTCAATACTTTACACACATTCACGTCTCTGCGGCGAACCGGAGCCGGAGAGCCGGTCGCGCGGACGCTCGCGACGGTACGCCGCCGAACGAGGTCGCGAACGTCGCGGCGGACCGGCCACCGCACTAAAAGGCATTGCGATACGCGGCACGATTCTATAACCTATAGATAACTATAATATTGCTATAACGAGTGCTGGCGGCGGCGGGCGCGGGCGCGCCGTCGCTCATTAAGGCCGGGAGCGGGACGCGCCCGCCTCAATTGGTTAACATTAGGTCTATCTAGAATAAATAGGGTGTGCGGTGACTCAGGGCGGCTCTAGCGCCGCGCGCCTCGGTGCTTGCGGTGCGGCGCCGCGCCCCCCAGCCACAGCGCCGCCAGCGCCAGCGCCGTCGCCACCTCGCCTCGCGCTCTGCACGTCAACACACACAATAACCACACACAATAACGCATCACACAATAACGCATCACAACCGGCTCACCTACCTACTTACTACTCATGCTGTGAGCTTGCCAAATACATATTATGTACCGCAGGTAGGTATATATTCAAAGCGTACAGACAACGAAATACATACCTATATAATAAATACGTACAGTAGTCTAATTACAAAGTTGATAAGATTAGAAATGAGGTGAAAGTTAAGAACTAGCTAGATCGTTGGCCACGTGGAGGCACGGCGCTCCGGTGTACGACTAAAATCCGTGAGGTCCCGGGTTCGATCCCAAAGAGAAATTCAATTTCTAATAAAAATAACGTTGCTTGGGACTGGATATGTGCACGGTTGGCGATAGGCTTGCCACGAATCACATTGTGGGACTTATCATAGGCTAGCCGTGGATGCCCTGATTGTACCTCTGCCTATCACTTCGAGGATACGGGCCTGAGGATACCTTGTGAAAACTAGAAATAAAATGCGGATTTAGTAACAGTCCCTACCACTTATAACTTCTTTTACCCCTAAGCTTTGCTCCACAAAAAGTTTTCTCGATTGAATTTTCTACCTCCAAAGGCGTGAGCACAATCCAGCTGTTGTTGATGTCTGTGTTTGTTTCTTTGAATAGTTATTGATGAATCATTCTACTTCACACGCATTCTGATAAAGATTTCGAGACACAGGTACTATTGTAAATTTAAATTTATTTATTGACGCATTAAATACACTATAACTTTGAGTGCGAAACTCGTTTCTAAACTGTCGTAAATAATATGTGACAAAATAGTAATACATTGCCTAAGACAACTACAATAATGATTAAACTTATTATTTATGAAAATTAGTACTATATTACTAATATACACATATATTTAAAATAAGTATTTACAAATATTTAAACAATTATTTATAATAAATTTATAAATATCTACATAAATCTCTAGAACATCACATTCTTCGGCCTAGGGCTCTACGTTTGACAAGGGCAGCTAGTAAGATCATATTTTGTTGTGATGCGTTATTTTTTTGTAGTATTTCAATTCATTTATTTGCAGTATAATATCTATTTATCTATTTACATAATCAAACGTAATGAAGTATATATTGTAACTCGACTGTATTGGGGCCTACCGCGGTTCTTTTCTACAATAGTATTTTATAAGATTTAGGACCTTGTCTAATATAAGTGTATTATCTAAGGACCTTGTTACACACACACACACACACACGATAGAGTAGTGGCTTGTAGGGGACACAACAGTATCGAAATAATATTACTATAAGTTGTACAGGTCCAAAGATCTAATAACAGTCGGTATTCAAATTGTTAAAAATATTTAAGGGGCCATCTATAAATTACGTCACACGTTAATGGGGGGGGGAGGGTATCATATGTGACATTATGGGCAGGGGGGGATCGAAAGCCTCGTGACGTCACATTATAAAATACTAGAATACGAAATTTATATGTGAACAAAAAACTTGGAACAGATAATTCTTAATCTATATTTATTAATAATTTCGCACTTTCGCTATAAGATTATCTTTTCTGTAACAACATTGGATTCCTAGAGCCATTTTGGAATGCAAGTGCGACACTAAAATTTACAAGCTTTAGTTTTTTTTTATGATATTGGA
>NJDC01001345.1:57699-74038 GCA_002245475.1 Calephelis virginiensis
TAATTTCGCACTTTCGCTATAAGATTATCTTTTCTGTAACAACATTGGATTCCTAGAGCCATGTTGGAATGCAAGTGCGACACTAAAATTTACAAGCTTTAGTTTTTTTTTTATGATATTGGAAGGCTAACAAGCAGACGGATTTCCTGATGGTAAGAAATTCACGCCGCCTAGAGACACCAAAGGTGGTGGTGGTGGTGCGTTGCCAACCTGAGGCCGGGATGTTAGGTCTCCAGCAAAAGTAAGTTTACCGGCTACCTTACCATCCGAACCGGAACACGTCATAACGTTATGGCGGCAGGAATAGGTAAGGCGGTGGTACCAATCCGGGCGAGTCGCTGCGAAACTCTACCACCTGTTAGTGACGGTAAGCTTATGCTCGCCTTTTACGCGCTGCCTGGCAGGAAGGCTGATGGTCTATTCTGCAAAGGAGCCCGGACCAACACGGGGAGAAGTTAATTAATTAGTTGCTTATTGTTTCCACTTTTCTTACTAGTAGCTTATTATATTTGTTATCAGAAATATTTGTCTTTATGTTAATTTTATTAAAGATCATTTAATAAAAATAAGTAAAAAAATGAAAATAACTGTTTTCTTTTGATTATTTTTAGATACATGCATAAGTTTGAAAAATGTGTGACGTCACATTAGGGGGGACGGGATTCTAAAAATGTGACAACCTGTGACAAGGAGGGGGCGATGGGTCGAAAAGTTCTAAAATTCGTGTGACTTAATTTATGGATGGCCCCTAATCTAAAAACTACAACAGTTTGATAAAATGTGTAGTGAGATGAAATTCAAGAAGAAACATGAGAGAGAAGTGTGGGAGCAGACAGCGGTTGGACGTGATGAATATATCAATATCGTGCACAACAGATCATTACAACATGCAACACATTCATTGTTATACCTTTAATTAAATGCTCGTACTAAAACATCTCTGGTGTGACATTTGTACTGCCTACAAATCAGAATATCAATAGATTTTGGTCAAATCAATGCCTAGCTTTCGGTACAAAAGACCGATTTAAGACGCGCGGGCGTGTGTGAATGTGTCGTGAAACATGTGTACCTACGTGTGATAAAGGACTCTCTATTAGGGATGTAGAAGACTATGAAGAAAGTGAGGAAAAAAGTGTAGAATTCGATTTTATTTTGATTTCATTTCGATTCAATCGACGTTAGGATATAAAAATTAATTGGATGTTGTTATGCAATAGTGCGTCAACCCACAAAAAGTCACATTGGTGACAATTTATTTATTTTTATAGTTTATAACGTTTATATAACAACATTAAACAAAAGAGTTTTAAGTAATTTCTGGTTTTATTTCACATAAATCGAAAAAGTATGAGAAATGTATTTTTGTCTTAACACAAAAGGCATGGCAAAGCATGGGCAGACATTCGTGAAATGAAGGGTGATCTCTTACTTCTGGGTCTTGGTATGTACTTAATTTTTCAGTATTTATGTACGTACATAATTATGTGTAGTATTTTCGACCATCCATACCACAAGCTTTGATTTTGGGTGTTTATAAAACTTATACTGGCATCGTTGCCTAACACCCATAACACAAACACAATTTGCTTTTTTTTATTAGATCAATTCGTGTTATATGTCCAGGTAATTTATTTATTTAAGGTTAGATGATCTCACATAATTTATCCAGAGATACTTATTTCGAGCATTTAATTAAAGATACACAAAGCGAAAATAAACACATGTTAACATGGCAAAACACATGAATGAATAAAAAGAGTGGGGATGGTTACCGATGCACACAACACGCGAGATTGCTCACCAAGGTAGCACACTGCCCACCCTGCAACAAGCGGACACTTCACTTACACCGACCAAGCGAGCACTCGTCGACCAATTCTACTAACTTTTCTTTTCTCTAAAGATACTAAAAAATTAGGTAGATGAGAGGACCCCATGGTAGTTACGAAAAGGAATTTGGAAGTAACGTTAAGGGACTTATTGACGAAAAGCGTTAAGGAAAACGAAATTGTAGACAAATTAATACGTTTATCAAATAATTTCCAATAATGCCTCATTTGAAAAATATTGTGTCACGTAGTAGTAAGATTTATGTTATATTATAGGTACTAACATGAAATAACTTTAAACCGTTTTGGCTCCTGGATGCTGGTACCCTTAAGTTGGAATTTTGACATGTTTAGTGTCTTAAATAATTGGTCGTCAGTTTTTCTGAAAATGGGAAATTAAAAGTTCAAGTTCAATACATAACTTTCGGCACCCCTAGTTGCACATACCAAAAAGATTAATATTACATAAAATTGGTCACTAAAAGGTCATAATTGGTCCGTAAATTTTTTGTTTGGTTAGGCTCTGTTGCATAGATAGGCATTCGTAATTTAAATAATTTCAAGGTCACAAAATGGACTACAGAACTTTCCAGTCCGTATAACGACCCAATGAATAACTCAAATAATTGATAATTAGATACTTGGTCATAATTGGTCAGTATGTTTTAAAATCGGACGAGGTCATGATTTCTAAATATTGAGGTTTAAAAAAAATAGGATGAAATTGTTAATAACGTAATAGTTATTGTTTTTTAAGTTAGCATCGTGAATAAAAAAAAATTAAAAATATCCCCGAAGAGGTAGGCTGAGACACTATGTCCCACAATGTGATAAGTGGCAAGCCTATCGCCAACCGGGCACTATTCCGGGCAATATTCCAACTTAGGGGTGCCAGCATCCAGGAGCCACCATTTTAAGGCTGGGGTTGGTCCTATATAGATCTTATTATAAATACCAGTATGTACGACACTAAAACTAAAAATTCAAACTAAAACTAAACTAGACTAGACTAGAAACTGTCAACCATAATAAATATTAGAATCTAAAATAACGATCTGTACACTACAGCTTTTGGTTTTTGCGTTAAAAAATGTGAAATTCTTAGCTACGTGACAAGGTAGGTACACAAAATAAGTTAAATATCTATGCAGAATGTTCTATGGGTGATATATTCATATTTTGTATCCCAGTGTACCCGTTTGTCATAATTAAGTTTTGCAGACTGATTGGAAGGATTTGAGGTAGGGTGGCAATATGAAAGCGTGATAACTTTGTAGGACTAAATAAATTGAGTAAAAGTGTGTTGCTCAATATATAAATGACAGACAGTATTAAAAAGATATCAGATAATTTCTCCTTATCGTAGAATTGATCCACTGGCCGAAGTTCGGTTAGTCACACATTATGGTTATGAAGCATATATTTATACAATTGTAGCATAGGATTTTTAAAAGCTTTTTTCACAATCCAAACCACAATCGACGTGGCTACACAAGTGACACCTAATTTTTTATAATGAAGCTTGTCAATTAAGCTGGTAGATTTTAGACAACTTTGTGTGAAAATAGCTTTTAAATGTGCTTTTATTTTAGGATTTTAACAGACGAATCTTCTTAAGACTGGCAACATTTTTATGAGATGCGACATTGGAGCTTTTGAGAAGATATAAACAATACAATCAGCATATAAAGCGATAACACTTTGACGGAACCACACTTCATATTTAGTTAAGACAAGTTTTCTAAGTTGCAATCTAATATTCTTAAAATGCATTTTAATGAATGACGATGCTCACCATCATGACAATACCATAATAAAAGTTAGGTATTTGGTGTAATGATCTTAAAATACTAAAAAAATGAATTGAGCGTACATACACATCTTCACACCATGTCCTTTATGGAGTACACCCCGATTTCGGTGACTCTTGACACCACCCTCGAAAAATACTCGAGCAATTATTTGATGGTGGAATGTCAATTGAGGTCTCCCAGGGTACATCCATCCACATTCGCATTATATATCCGCTTTGTCATTCTTCCCAATGACCGAACCAGCGGAGCATACATTTTCTCATTTGAACACCAACATCTTCTTTCAATCTCACCTGTTTCGGATCTCATTACTACGAATGCGGTCAGCAAGTGTTGCACCACAGATTTTTCGTAAGGCGCGCTCTCATTTCTACGCATTTATCCTACTCTCTAGTTTAGCTTTTTCTGACATACCCAACTTTCGCTTTTACAACTTTTTTACAACAACGTCGGGAAGAGCACAAAATTATGCAAAGCAAGTCTAGCACCTTGACTCAAAACCTCGCTTTGAAATAGCTTACCTAGCGCTACATTCACACTATTCCCTGCACAGATTTCCTCTCTATATCCGCGGTGTACTGGGATTAGCTAAAAGCACAACCAAGATATACAATTTCATTCACTTGTTGCACCACTACATCTCTTTTAAATACCATTATTTTGGTTTTCTTCGCATTCAAATGTAATCCTTTTTCTTTACGATCACCTTCCATAATTGTTACCAGAGTTTGCAGCTCATACGGTGTAGAACCCAAAAGTATTGCATCGTCTGCATTAAACGGGCAATTCACAACTATGTCACTTATACGTAACCCCACAGTCATAGATACTTCTGAAGACATTTGTCCAAATACATGATAAACAAGATTGCCAACAACACAGAACCCAGCTTGAAGCCAGAATTACTATCAAACCAAGGCGATGTGTTGCCGTCCACCCGCACAGATGCTCTACAATCTAAATACACCGAGTGCACAGCACATAGCTGGTACCTGTTTATCCCATAATCCGTCAAAATGTCCTAATTGAACATTGTCACACATTTTTGGGTTGTTGATGGAAAAGTACATGGTAGAATATAATAAAAAACGAAAGAAATTTAGATGATATTGCGATTTGAAGGCCTAAATGTATTTAAGTAATAGTTCCGTCAATGATGTGGTGCATGCTTGGTACCTGGCAGTCGGGGCAGTGCGGGGGCGCGCAGCCGGCGAGCTCGAGCCGGTGCGGCCTGCCCTCCGTCGCGTGCGCGCCACTCGCGCAGCACTCGCCGCCCTCGGAGCACTCCGGCTCCCAGCAGTCAACCTCGCCTAGCTGCTCCACATACACCGACATTATCATTCATTAACGTACTACTTACTTGTTGTGTAAACTAACTATTGTGTATATTTACAGTGGTGTATGTCTTAATTATAAAAAAAAGATTTATGATAGTAAACATTTTTTTGAGAAAAATGTGTGATGTTTCGTTTTGTTTCTTCTGTATAAATAATTAGGAATGATTTTTAAACTGCTCAATAGTCTATTCACGTAAATACGATTTTAAAAATCACATTAAATGAGACGGTGACAATGTTAACAAATGCTATTTATTAAGTTAAGTTGGCAGTTATTACTGTGTCCGCGGCTCTTATTGACTGTTTTACAATTTTTGTCATTTTTCACTTTAGTTACCACACCGTCGATTTAAAATCCTTTGAAAATGAAAATTACTTATTTGCGGAATATGTGTGTTAAAAAGTTGTTACAAAGATATTTAAAAATACAACATAATCTACCACATTGTGGTGTGCAAATATTTAATTAAATTTAAAGAAATTACATATTTATATTAAAATTTAAAAAAAGTTTAAAAGTTTATTAAAATTTACCTACATTTAAATCGCAGCACTAATTTATATTTTTAATAAACATTTTATTTATTTATAAACATAAGTTTCATAGTTTATATAAATATATTTGAAGGTAGATTAATTTTAAGTCCTATCTACCGTACACTGCCACCGTTTCCAAACCTAGCCAGTCGGGAGAAGAAACGGCGAAACAAACTCTCCGGCAACCATAATTTTATTACTTAAATTAGGTTTAAATTTATTAAAATATATGTATTTTATTTTATTTATTTAAGCTTGTCAGCAAGAAAATCTGTTACACTATAATATGTCTTCTCTTATAGCAAATCAATACCTTCTTTCGAAATCTTTTTACTAGAAGTGATTTCAGACTATCAGGAATTTGGTTATATAATATACGAATGGACATGCAATATACATTATTTTTATAAATATTAAGTTTTTGATTAGGCACATGTAGTTTCTTACTATTTCTGAAGTGTGTAATTCTTAATACTTCAGCATTTGTTTGAAACAAATGATGATGTTTATTTACAAATACACATACATCCAAGATTGTATAAGCAAGGTAAAAGCTAAATTTTGAACGACTTCAATAGTGGTTTGGATGAATGTATTAACTCCACATATCGCCTGTATAGGTACACTTCTTTTGTGCTCTAAATATTCTAATTAAATCTACAGAATTTCCCCAAATGGGGATCCCATATTGCAAAACGGAAGAAACATATCCATGATAAGCTAAGAGAGATGCATTCAGACCTGCTACTTCTCTTATTCTTCTTAATACATATACAAACCTACATACATACACATACATATCTTCACGCCAAGTCCCTTACGGGGTAGGCAGAGAGTATCGAGTGCCAGACCTCACGATCCTGACAAACCTGTCTTGCTTCCTTCACATTCATAACCCTTTTCATACAAACACGCCGGTTTCGAAGACTCTTGACACCACCGTCGGATAATATCCGATTGATCTGATCGTAAAATGTCAGCCTTGGTCTCCCCGGGTACCTACATCCATCCACATTCGCATTGTATATCTGCTTTGTCAATCTTTCATCTGTCATTCTTTCCACATGACCGAACCAGCGGAGCATGCCCTTTCGCATTTTAACACCAACATTTTCTTTCAATCCCACTCTTTCTCGGATCTTACTGTTACGAATGCGGTCAGCGAGCGTTACACTACAGATTTTCCGTAGTGCTCTCATTTCGACCGCATCTATCCTACTTTCATGCTCTTTCTGACATACCCAACTATCGCTTCCATACAATAACGTTGGAATAAGCACAGAATTATGCTAAGCGAGTCTAGGTTTTTGACCTAAAACCTCGCTTTGGAATAGCTTACCCAACGCTCCATTCACACTATTCCCTGCAATCACTCTCCTCTCTACATCCGCGGTGTACCTTCCATCCCTGCTAAAAGCACAACCAAGATATACAATTTCATTCACTTGTTCCAGCACTACATCATCAACCAAAACTCTTACATCCGTTCTGGCTACGTCTCTTTCAAACACCATTATTTTGGTTTTCATCGCATTCAAATGTAAGCCCCTTTCTTTACAATCTCCTTCCATAATTGTGACCAGTGTTTGCAGCTCAGATGGTGTAGAGTCCAAAAGTACAGCATCATCTGCATAAGGCAGGCAGTTTACCACTTGGTCACCCATACGCATTCCCACATTCAATGATCTTAACCTTTGAAGACATTTGTCCAAATATAAGATAAACAAGCGCGCTGACAACACATAACCCTGCTTGACGCCAATATTAACATCAAACCAAGGCGATATGTTGCCATCCACCCGCACGCATGCTTTACAGTCTAAATACATTGACTGCACCGCACCAGCCTTACCATATTTCATACTTCTTATCGCCCATTCAACTTCTTCCATCATAATGCCGTCAGATGCCTCCGCTATTTCCGAGTCATATGATTACTCGGACCCAGCGGCAGCATCTTGGGCACATTCATACATATCTCCATAAAATTCACTCCACCGTTTTAACACGTCATGCGTGCTTGCAAGAATATCACCACTCTTAGACTTAATTCTATTTATTCTGTAGGTAGACGAACAACTCCGAGACTTCTTCACCTCCCTCCAAAAGAGTTTGGTGCCATTATGTTTGCAATAATACCTACGTTAAGGTGTAATTTAAAATGTTTATACTTATATTATTGATATAATTTTGTTAATACTGTTATAACTTATTTATTAAATTTATTCTGGTATCTATCTAAGTATTTCTACGTATTAGAATCGTTGACTAACACCCCAAAGTAAGCAAATTATATGCTTGTGTTAAAGTAAGCAAATTATATGCTTGTGTTAAAGCATATAATTTGCTTACTTTGGGGTTAGATTCAATTTGTGTAACTTGTCCAGGGATATTTGTATTTATTTATATTTACAACTGTATGCAACGTTGGTCTGGAGCCGTTTTGCAATACCGAAAGCGATGTAAAAATACATACCATACGGATTATTCGCATGCAAAATGCTTGTGTCATGTGTGAGTAGCATATACGTAATACGTACGAGGCATTCGCAGATCTGGCACTGGTAGAGCCAGCGCTCGCCGCTGCGGAAGGTGACGTGGTGCATCTCCTGGTGGCGGCAGTGGAAGCGGGCGTCGCAGTGCGGACAGCACGCCGCCGGCGCCATGCTCTTCGAAGATTCAGTACTTAACTGCAATTTGTGTAAGTCATTATTGTGTAGTTGTAAGTACATTTTACGTCTGTATGATCGTTCATCCATTTACATGTAGTGAATATGACAGCAAACAAGTACACGACTCTTCTGATGGTACGAAACTCCCGTGGCCTACATACACCATAGGTGGTATGAGTGCGTCACTGTCTTCTGGCTAGGGGGTTGGGGCCATTATGTAAGTCTGTCGGTTATCCTATCCTCCGTACCGGAACATGACACTGTCATTATGGCTGCAGGTATAGGTGTGACGGTGGATCTCTAACCGGGCAAGTTGCTGCACAGCAGCAGTGGTCTTGTTGGTTATGGTCCACTCATCCCATGCTCGGCTCTTTTGAGCTGCCAGGCAAAACAACAAATGCTCTATTCTCTGCGGGGGACCGGTAGCTACACCGTATACGGGGAAATCCTTAATGTCTGTTGGGGATTTTTGCTACCAACAGTGCTCGACATATTCGACAGAGGAGCATATGTTATTGTTTACAAATAAATGAAACGACAAGCTTGAATACTGTTTATCATGTGTGAAGTTCATTTCAGGACTAAAACTGGCTTGTAATTTGTATAATATACATTGATTTGTAAAACAACGATCCGATCTACCCGATTTTCATGTAATTTGGCACACACGTAGAGGGTAACTTGGGTTACCACATAGGATACTTTTTACCCCGTGTCAGGTCAGGTCCATATAATAACCGCAATAAATTTGCATCGTCAGCCGATCTAAACATGCATGCAACCGACCGGTAGACGGGAAGTGGATTAAATTAACTGACAAAATTAGATTAAAGACAGATGTCGGGACAGGTGAAACTAAATAAAACCTTGTAAAGAACGAATTCGATAAAGTATACGTACCGGGTGTGAGCCGTTGTCGGCGTCGCAGGAGCAGGGCGCGCGCGCGCAGGCGGCGACACCGGCGCGACACGAGCACGCGCGGCAGCCGCCCGCCTCCGCCCACTCCGCGCCGTCCGACACCGAGCCTCCGCCCCACGAGCAACCTTACAGCACCAAACATTCGTGTAAATGCTACACCTCCCTACTGTGCCATTCATAAACAAAGACTAAGGCAAGAGTTAGGTTGATATTCTGCTCTGTATCAGAGTGTAACAATACCAGGTTTAATCTTGTACTACTTCATTTATGTTTATTAATAAGTCGGTTACAGCTAAAGTTGACCTTTCTTACCCTAGATCCTTGTCTAATAACCACGTAAATTCAAATTCCGCGTCACATTTTATTTCAGAATTTCCACACTGTAACAAATGATTTATACGAATTCTTGATTATAAGGTATGTGTGAGTATTGGTCGAGTGTGTATCGCGCAGAACCCAAAGTTTACTGTTAACGATTTGACGTTTCGGATAAAAATATACATTTTATGAATAAATCACACAAATATGACATAATTATATTTTAGCAGATGCTTTCGTCAAATGCCTATGTAAGGAAAACGCTTAGAAAAGGTAACTACAAAACTATCGAGTGATATTTAGTTATAATCCAGACGCTCCTGCCGTCTTTAAATATCTTATGTTTTAGTATTGCCACAGTGTTACATCTACAAAGTACTATTTGTATTCCAGTTACAAAGGCTTGTTATAAATGTGACATGCAGTCTAATTTCGATGGTCAGCTTATTAAATTCACTCAATATAACTTACAAATTAACGATCCATTAATATATCATGCACATACTTAGTTCGCAGGGCTCAGTTTCACATTCACATTTGAAGCTGCCTTCGGTATTTATACAACGTGCATTTCTGTGACACGTGTGGAAGCCTTCGGCACATTCATCAATATCTGGAACATAAACAATAACAACATAAACATAAAATCAATTATTAACATAATTATTTGAAACTGTTAACCAATTTCGCGGCAGCACCAAACAATATTTTATTCTTATTCATAAAAATTAAACCCTATTTTGCATTGGTCATCGCACAACGCATGCATGGATGAACTTCCATGTTAGTTACTGTCAGAAGTAGATTGGAAAAAAAAATATTCATTTAGGACAGCACAACATCTGTTGGCTCAGCTACTGGTCGGTTACCCTGGTAGTGTAGGTACGGTGACCGGGTCGCGCCAGTAGCCGTCGTGGCACATGCAGTAGTAGGAGCCGGGCGTGCTGAGAGTGTCGGTTACCTTGGCAACGTGCGGCGGCGGGGTCGCGCCGGTAGCCGTCGCGGCACACGCAGTAGTAGGAGCCGGGCGTGTTGACGCAGGCGGCGTGCGGCGCGCAAGCGGCGGCGGGGTGAGCGGCGACGCACTCGTCCACGTCCCGCTCGCAGCGCGCGCCCGCAAACCCCGCCGCGCACGCGCACTGCTCCGGCCCCGCGCACACGCCGCCGTTCAGACATCCGCCGGTGCAGATCGCTATGCCGATGAAGGTGATAACAATTATCATTTGTGTAATAAATAATTTGCAATTTTTGTTTATATAACATATGCGTAACTTTTATTGTATATAATATATGTGTGTGTGTGTGTGTGTGTTCTTCTACTAGAATTATATAATTAGAAATATTTTAGTAGTAACTGTTAAATCCTCTTAGTTTTCGTACAACCAGAAAACCTTTTAGTGTCTTCATCTATTCCTATTTGAATGGCTACAAAATATAATTCATATCTCCTTGTCTCAAATTACAATGAAAGAGTTACCAGTAATTTTATTTGAATGGGACTTATGCTGTCATACAGGACTCCTTGTGCAGACAACGTTTGTTTATATTTTCTTTTCTTATAGCCCCGTGTAGCCCTAGCTTTAGCTATGCCATTATTTTTAAAGAAACCTGTACGCAACAATTGTTCACTGTGTTTTTCCAAATACCGTCATACATGAAACGTTCAGGTGAAAATAATGAAATAAAGTTTACGTTTAGGTAGGTATAAGTGTAACTTAGAAAGGATTTTAGAAATGTTTGATGTTTGTAGTTAATAAGTTATTTATTGTAAGGAAAAATAAAGTTTTGAATATTTGTATTTTTAAGGGAAAATAAATGTATCTTTTATTTGTAAAAAAAAAACTTAGTCTATATAGGTACATACGCGTGCACGTATATCCATCGCCGGTGTATCCCTCTCGACAGTGACACGTGTAGGAGCCGGGCGTGTTGGTACATTCCGCGTCCGCGTGACAGCCGTCGGTACCGCTGGCGCACTCGTCCACCTGAAACATCGTCATCGTCATTTTTCTCTCTGTTCTACCTTTTGTAGCTTTTGTGTTGTGTTTATAACAAAGCCTATAACAACCACGTTATATGTTGAGTAGTGTGTTAGTTTTAAACTTTCATTTGGTGCATTCGTATTATAATACAATCCTCCAAAAATACATATTGAATGGTCAGTATACTTAGTCCAGTTCTGATAGATTTCAGATACGAACAATTTCTATGAAAAATAAAACAAATTTTTAAGTTCTTTTATGGCACAAATAATAACGAAATACTATTTTGTGATTTTCGCATCTGGTCCGACTCAAAAAAGTCTCAAATGGTCATTATTGTCTATAATTGCGTTAGGCTTGCAAATAACAATCTGAATTAAAGGAATATGTAAAATGTTGAAAATTGCGTTTTAAACTTTCCTTTGGTTCAATCGTATTCGAACATATAATCTTTAGAATAAATTAATGACTTATCAGTGTAAGTATTTGCTATTTTTGACAGACTTCAACCACGTACAATATTCCCCGAAAAACGAGAGATTTTTTAAAATTATGTTTTAGCTCAAATAATAAACAAGACTTTGTGATTATCGCATCTGGTCCGCCTTTTTACTTAGCTAGTTAATCTAGGTGGTAGAGTTTCGCAGCGACTCGCCCGGATTGGTAACACTGCCTTGCCTATTCCTGCCGCCATAATGTAGCCGGTAAACTTACTTTTACTCGAGGCCTAACATCCCGGCCCAATGTTGGCAACGCACCATTTCCACCTTTGGTGTCTCTACGCTGAGTGAATTTCTTACCATCAGATAATGAGTCTGCTTGTTTGTCTTCAAATATCATAAAAAATAAACTTTTACCATTGAAGTTATCTAAGAGTTAGTTTGTCGCCTCTGTGGTCTAGCGGTCCGGGTGTCGGACTTGACTTCATGAGGTCCCGTGTGCGAATCCTGGGTCGGCAAACAAAAAGAAAATTGGATTTTTCCAATTGTACCTCTCGGTTGTACCTCTGCCTACTTCTTCGGGATATGGGCGTGAAGATACTTTACTTTTCGAAACTATTGCATTAGAAGTTACGCATTGGAGGGGTCCGACCGCTAGGAGCTTCAAGTAAAACATAAATTTCTATTTAAATAAAATAAGAATAATATAGAAAATAATATAAGCTTTTGATCGGTGGGAGATCAACGCTGAACGTTCTTTAAAGCGCTCATGTTTAATCTAGCAATTTCCAGTTGATTTAAATTAAATACCTATTCAGAAAATGTTTCAAGCAATATACTTAAACTATAACTTCCCGTAGTATTTTTAAGAAAGAAAGAAAAGAAAAGAAAAAATATTTATTTGCGGAATATGAGTGTTACAAAGATGTTACAAAATTATTTAGGCGTTTTTACATATTCTACCAACTTATGGTGTGCAAATATTTTAAAAGTTATTAATTAAATTAGTTATTTGAATTATTTACTTACTATTTAAACACTGTTTATAGTATTGATTACATGATTATTTATTAATACAAACAATTTTTAGAATGTAAATTAATTTATCCCTATCTACCGTAAACTACCAAACGTACGTACTACGTAACGAAAAACCAAAACAATTATATCAGTTACATTTTATTTTTAGCCCCTTGATAGATACGTAGTGATTCTTAAGTCACTGCTAGAGAAAACATGGCCTATAAACACCCATACATTTTGTAGGCACATCGTGCGTCGTTAATTTACCAGCTACCATATCCTCAGTCAGACACTAACATTATGGCCGAAGGCTCAGCAGAGTTTATTTTTGCCAGATCTTCTCAGTTTGACCCCGTGTTGTTTCGTGTCAACTCAAAAAAAATAAACCGACTGCATATAATTTCACTCAATATAAAATCAAATCAAATGACATTTTCATGTTATGTTAAAGCTTTGCATATAGACTGTAGTGTAGGGCCCATGCTAAAAAGTAGATGGGTCATATGATTCATGAACCACCAGGTGATGTATATAGGAAGATATATGAGCATAAAATAATAAGCTTCTGCACTATGCCGTCACTTGTAAGCTGTCCAACTGAGTGCGGGTGAGAATTCAATAGTGCAGATAGAGCGAATCCATTTTGGTCATTTATTTTTGTACGGCATTATTAACCTGCAGTTAAAAGTGTAACTCAATATATGTTTAAGTAAATTAAGTTAAACTTAAGTGGGCCTTTACGTACTGTTGTTGTACTTATAATATTATGTTTTACAGCATTTGTTTAAACTGGATTTGTGATCAGCCAATCAACAATTTAAAGAAATATAATAACGTTAAACAAATGAATATAATAAAATGAATGAATGAATATAACAAAATTGTATGTTAACCATAATGTGTTAACTGCAAAACGGGAAGTTGCGGATGTATTTTTATTTTAGCACTTGCCCTGTGCTTGGGATAAATTTCTATAAATTTTAAAGAAAGAAAAAAAAAATTTCGCCCCAGACAGGATTTGAACCTGTAACCTTTCGTCTCAAGCCGACGAATGCTCTAAACCAATTGAGCTACTGAGGATTCAAGTCCCGTGGCGAAATTTTTAATTCCTTTCTAACCCGTTAACGCGGGTAGTTATGTCCTATAGATACACAATTCTGAGTACCCACCAAATGAGTTCATCATTACAGATGAAATTCACATTTTAGAAATGGCCATAACTTTCGTTTCTCGCAACGTATTTTTATTTTAGCACTTGCCCTGTGCTTGGGATAAATTTCTATAAATTTTAAAGAAAGAAAAAATTTCGCCCCAGACAGGATTTGAACCTGTAACCTTTCGTCTCAAGCCGACGAATGCTCTAACCAATTGAGCTACTGAGGATTCAAGTCCCGTGGCATTCGTCGGCTTGAGACGAAAGGTTACAGGTTCAAATCCTGTCTGGGGCGAAATTTTTTCTTTCTTTAAAATTTATAGAAGTTGCGGATGCTTTTGAAAATTGTTTAATAATGTTCCTGCAGTGTTGCCAACTCAAAAATTTATCGGGTGGTAGAATTCTTCGAAAAATACGGTAGATTTTCCAAAATTATGTTGTAATTTATATTTTAAATACGGTAGAATTACCTTGCCCATTTAGTAGCAAGTCCATGATTAGAATTGAAATAAAACTCATATTTTTATTCAGAATCAGATAGTATAATTGTTTCAATATTTTTAAACATGTCGATATTATGTTTCTCAATCATATCTTTAGTGGGATTAAAATCAATACAATTTTTTCCGTGTCGCTGTATGGCCTGCTGCGATAAAAGGTTTCCCCTGATGGTTTTCGTAAGGAGCTTATTCCGTTTTTTCATTTTGATGTCGTTGACTCTGCTGAAGACTCTTTCGCACTCGGCATTCGAGTGTGGTAGAGACAAAATGGCTAACATAAATTTTGGCAAGTGTTTGAAATAGGCTGAATGGGATCCTCTTCACTAACCCCCATTTGTCCTACCTGAGAAAAATAAATTTTGGCAAGTGTTTGAAATAGGCTGAATGGGATCCTCTTCACTAAACCCCATTTGTCCTACCTGAGAAAAAAAAATATGATTAGGTTCCGGTTGCTATAACAATAGAAACTAATATGAATCAACGTTACTTGGAAACATACCTGGTGCCAAAACACGTCAGGAGGTTGACTTAAATCCAAATCTTTGTGGTAAAGGGGCAACTTCCGCCACTTATCATCTAGTTCTTGTTGATCTTGGATTGAAGTTGGGGAAATTCTAGGCAGTAATGGAAATAACGTTGAAATTGATTCTTCCCTGTCATTTGAAATCACTCTGTCTAGATCAAATTTAGCTATTTCTGACATCATTTTGTCATTGACGGAGTATCGTTTACGAATGCCAACACAAGCTCCAACAACAAAATTTTTGCACATCTTTCTCAGAGTTAACTTTCTTTCAGCATCTTCAATAGAATCTAGTTCTTTCTGGACACCTAAACCCAGATATATATCTTTTAGGTCTTTGTGATTTCTTTCTGCAGTTGGATCTAAAATTTCAATAGGAGCAGAATTTACATAGTTACGGTTTAGAACCAATAATAGAAGCTCTTTATCAAAAGCTGTCATTTTCTCATCTATGTAGTTTTGTAATCAAAACAGATTTGCTTTGAAAATAGCTGTTTAATTTCGTAAATTTTGGCAACATCCAAGCCAAAGGATAATAATAATAAGCCTTGATTGTAGGATCATTCAGGCATGAATGAATATTATCAAAAAATCAAAAATCAAAAATATTTATTTCAGTACTAATTTACAATAAAATGTGGGTAGTTGATGGAGTCACCTTTTAAGTACGAGGTACTTGTGTTAGGCGACACCGCTCTTCCATTGTAAAAACTTATTTTAAGCTTAAGCTAGGTGCACACTGGGTTAAGTTTTATACAAAATGTAAATAAATAAAATGTGATAGTATGAGCGAGAAAATGTATACGTGTGTGTGTGTGTTTCTGTGTGAGTGTGTGTGTGTGTGTGTGTGTGTGAGAGAGAGAGAGTGAGTGTGTGAGAGTTTGACCATTATTTCTCATATCAAAGGCTGTAAGTTATTATTATTATAGGAATAGTAGCTTGTTTTGTATTTGTTTATTATATAATAATTTTATTAAAACTATAAATATGACTTCATGTGTTGTGACGTCACTGAAAAAAATTTTTTTTTTTTTTTTTATATTATGGCACTCCGAATCTTCCAGCCATTTGCTATCGAAATAAAGACGTAACGCATCCCATTGTTCAAGAATCCTTTGCACTACTGCGTTTAGAGACAACCATCTAGTTTGTGCTGGTCTAAGAATTTTATGCACATCCACCTTTTTTTTTATGTTATAGGAAGGCGAACAAGCAGACGGATTTCCTGATGATAAGAAATTCACGCCTCCTAGAGACACCAAAGGTGGTAATGGTGCGTTGCCAACCTGA
>NJDC01001345.1:74047-86935 GCA_002245475.1 Calephelis virginiensis
TTAAATGCACTTACTATAGACTGTTGTTTTTTGGATGTCGAGGCACTGCATCGTTTTAAATTATTGATATGTTTATTCCCATTTTGATGGCGTTTTATAACACTTATTTCGGCAGTAAAAGATACATTGCACACATTGCAGGTTGCCTTTGATAAGTCCCTTTTAGGCTTTCTTGTGTTAGATTTTCTTCTCTTTCAGAAGCGCAGTCGCGATCAGTATCACTATCCATATTAAAAAAAAAACTCGGATCACCACACACAACACAATGAACTATAACGTAATAAGACGCGTGCGTTTTATGAATGATGTATTGTCAGCCAGGTAAAATAATTTCAATTCGATACTAATAAACAAGGTAAATTAATAAGGTCTAAGTTCAAATACTGACCAATGCAATCGACATACCTACCATATTCGTGTGCATAATACGTATCACGCTATTGGGGGAATTCCCGAACATAATCAACGTGTGCGTTAAGCGTAAACAGTGTTGCCGTTAAATAAATTGCAAAATTACAGAAACCGATAAAAAAATAACAATTCAATCTCTCGAAATTATTTTAGTTAATATACACTTATCAAAATTATCTACTAGATTTAACAAACAATATTCATTCAAATCTTCCAATGGGTATTACGGTGTTTTTTGCTACCGTAATTAGTTTGCTACGGTAGGTGGAAGATCGAGGCTGATTACGGTGTTTTTACCGTAATTACGGTGCAGTTGGCAACACTGTGTTCCTCTTTCTTTGAGTAGATCATTGAAATCTTCTTCTGCAAAAGCCAAAGCTTGATTAACACAACACGTTGCACAATGTAATGTTGTCTTTTGTTTTACACCGTTGGATACTTCCATTATCATCAAAACCTTCAAATCTTTAAAAATGAAAAAAAAAACTTGAGATTTGTATGACTTATCTGTAAAAGTAATTGATGTCATCATAGATTGTATTGCTCCACATTAAGTTCTTATTTTCAACAGATGCATAACTGAGGGTACTTTTCCTAGTTTAATAAAACACAGTAAAGTCATTCCACTCTATAAAAACGGAAAAAGCACCAATCCTACTAACTACAGTCCAGTTTCTATTCATCCAACTAATACCTTTTAACCTAATGAAAAAAAAAATGTCATTAGTGTTATGTTTAACTCTAGGTACTTATTTTGTTTTACCTACTGACATTAAACCTACTGCCTTACTACGTAAGGGATAATCATGGAATAGTGTTGTTTGCGGATGACACTTCACTATCATTTAAAGTAAAAAGACAGCTGGGTAAGTATGACGAAACGAACGATGCTATTTCAAAAGTTGTACACTGGTTCAATGTAAACAATCTTTTTCTAAATGAAAAAAAAAACTAAGTTCATCAAGTTTTCAATGCCTAATGTAAGGCAAGTAGATACCAATGTACAACTCAATGGAATGGAAACTGGAACTAGTAGATTCCACCTCATTTTTAGGAATCACTTTAGATAAAAAGTTACAGTGGGGCCCGCACATTGCAAAACTTGCCATCAAATTGAGCTCAGCAGCTTACGCTGTTAAAAATAAGGTAGTTAACAGATGTCGACACTGCTAGAATTATTTATTTTAGTTATTTCCACAGCATCATGTCTTATGGCATTCTTCTCTGGGGAAGCTCGGCCGAGGTAAACAAGATATTTGTCTTACAAAAGCAATACGGGCTTGCTGTACGGGCAATTTATAACTTAGGCCCAAGAGTTTCCCTCAGGGAAAAGTTTAAAGAAATAAAAATCCTAACGGTGACTTCTCAATATATTTTTGAAAACTTGATATATGTCTATAAAAAATATAAATTTGTTTAAGCAAAATTGTGATGTACATGCTGTAAACACAAGGAATAAAAACAATCTTGTTGTGCATAAGTCTCGTCTCCAGAGAATCAGTTATTCTTTCATGGGCCAATGTATACGTTTTTACAATAAACTTCCCGAGCATATTAAAGACTTACCATTTAATAAATTTAAAAAATGTATTAAGAGAAAATTGTATTGCAAGGGTTATTATAAGATTTCAGAATATTTAGAAGACAGAAATGCTTGGGATTAATTGCTCCTCATGCCAATCTCTGCATATTATTTGTAAACGTAATTAACTTTTGTAAATTAGATTTATAAGAAAAAAGACAAGCCCGTTGAGTTTCTTTCGCCGGATCTTCTCAGTGAGTGGCCGCGTTCCGATCCGGTGGTAGTTTTTAGAATTATATAGACGCGTTACAAGAATATTTGTTTAGATCTACGTAATAAAAGCTATTTTGAATTTGAATTAAAAAAATGTAACTTTAGAGTACTATGAACAACAATTCTAAATTTTAATTGAATCTATCCCTCCCCCATCCCCTAGTTTGTGACATGAGGGATAAAAGTTCCATGTTTAAGAATCTATCTATTTATGTACATTTCACGCCAAGTCCCTTACGGGATACGCAGGGATCGAGTGCCAAATCTTCACGATTTTAACGAACCTCCACATCCATTAATTACTATTTTCATACAAATACACCGGTTACGGAGAACCTTCACACAAGATTTGGATAACATTCGAATGATTTGAATTGTGGAATGTCAACCTTGGTCTCCCCGGGTACCTACATCTACCCATTACATTTATCCAAATACAAGATTAACAAGCATGCTAACTACACTCAGACCTGCTTGTTCGTCAAATCAAGGCGATATGTTGCCGTCAACGTAATTACATAAACTGCACAGCACGCAGCAAGGACCCGTCTATTCCATAATCTGGTAAAATGTCCGAAAGTTCCTTACGTACAAGCCTACTAAGCACTTTTTCGAGAACCACAAAACCACAGTAAACCTTCTCGCCTACAGCCAGATACTTCTCTACGATGTTACGGAGTTAAAACACCTGATCCATACATCTTTTTCCAGACCTGAAACCGCTTTGAGCCTCCCAAAACATTCCATCGGACATCCCTTGCAACCTTCTTTTTACTATTATGACGTTAAGTAAAGGCGCACGTTAAAACTTCTTTATATCGATCGGGAATACTACGAACAAAAAATAATAAAGTCAAAAGTATCACTTTACAGAGTTATTAGCAATAAAATATTGATGGTGAGTACTTCAATTACCTTGTAGAGACAATGTGTTAAATTGAACGGGTCTACGCACAACATAGTTGGCCGTGGCTAGTTACCACTCTAACGACAAAGTCTAAGAAAAACATTCCAATAATCATTCACGTCTAAGTCCTTTCTTTAAAGACCTTTCAGGCAAGAGGGTAAGCGAGACGATAAAATACTTACCTACCAGCTATACCTAGTCCAGACCTGGCGTGATTACCAGACCACAGGACCAATCCGCCACCGCGGTGATCAAAAGTATCACTACCTCTTCGTTTAGTCTCCGCAAAACACAGTAGATCCGGGCATCTCTTGTTCATTACAACGATCAATTCATTAATCTTCGTTTCCATTTAACCTCTCACATTCCACATGCCTATTTGACACTCTCCACTCCTCGATTCGCCTGTTCGGGCTTGGCGTGATATGGTCACGGCCAGCAATTTTAAAGTAACATGTGTTAAGTGCCGCCTCTGGCACGGTCTCACCTCGACACAGTTGAATTTGTCCCGTCGAGCGTGTCCCGGGAGGCACTGGCACACGTAGCCTCCAACCACGTTGACGCAGCGCGTGTTGGAGTGGCAGTGGTGGCCGAACAGTCCTCCCGCTGATTGACATTCATCCACGTCTATAAAAAATAGTTCTTTTCAGGTAATAGAATCATAAAAAATACATTATTATTATTATTAGAAGAGCGAAGATTTATGTTAAATATGTTTTTAAACGCTTATTTTTTGCATTTATTTCTTTGCTCTATACATTTCAGCGAGAAAATCGTTTAAAAACAAGATTTCAAAATGTGAGAATTCATGGAAAATTTGTTTAGATTGTCCGTACTCAGTCTCTGGTTATCAGATTCATTCATTCATTCATCTACTATTAGAACCACATGTTAATCAATTATAATAGCCCAATTTACATTGAATTATATCCCTTTCCCATTGAAACCTCTTTAATAAGCGAAATAATAAGTAGCCTATAACCTCCCTTGGAATATATGAGTATACCTACCAAATTTCGTTATGATCGCTTTAGTAGATTTAGTGTGAGTAGCGGTCGGGATACAGACAGACAAAATTTCCTTAAAATATATTTATGGTCTCCTGTACATTTTTTTTTGAAATATCTTCAATGTATAGAATTTACTCTTCTGCAGTTGTAATATACAGTATAGATTGATCCGTATTTTTAGAGGCGGTTGTCCGTTCCCCTACTATATTTTTTATGTAATTTAATCAATTTCTACGTAATTTCTGAACCGATTTAATAATAAGTGATGACGAAATCTGACAGAAATTGCTGAAAATACTCTACTTTATATACTCTATACTTTGTGTAGTTAGACGACGTAATTGCTGAAATCCAAGTTTGTTTTTGCAGTTGAATTGCACTTTAGTCATTCACAAGGAACGAGGTTTACCTTCACAGGTGAGGCCGTCGCCCTGGAAGCCTTGGTTACATTTACAGGTGTACTTGGTATTGAGATTCATACAAGTCGCGTTCTCATCACACGAATGACCCATGCTGCAGTAGTCCACACCTGAAATGTAAAATATTATACTATTAAGTATTGTTCAGTATTAACGGCGAAACCTTGTACAGAAACATACTGATTAGGCAAATAAGTAATGTAATATTGCCGACTTCGAACCTTCTGTCTCGGAGGACAGACGAGAACATTTTGTTTGGTCACAGAACGGGCAAAATATCGTCATATCGTCGCCTGACCAACCTGAAGCTATAGTAAAACAAGTTTTACTATGAAGCTGACTGACGCTGATGACAGTCATGATGTCAGATTTCTTTTGTCGGGAAGGTGATAGAATCAACCCATTATAAAGGCGAGGCAATGGATGTACTTAATACAAAAACGCTTGTTGTGACCTGTGCCAGTAATTTTGTCAATGATCACCGAATGAATTTATATTATTTATACCTTTTATAAAAAAAATATTAAAAGTTCTGTACATGAAATTCAATCATTGAAACAATAATTGCATACGTACAGATGCTACTGAAAAGGTTTTGACCGGATGTTAATATTTCAATTAATATTTAAGTTAATGCCAATATTTAAGCTGCCCTATATTGCACCACAAGCTTTCATAACTAACCACAAAAAGTAACTATGCGTAATCGCGGGCAACAGTTAGTAGATAAATATTTTACACAAGCCGATCCGGCGTACTTCGTATCACTTGATATTAATAGCAGCAGCTACTGACATTTTTAATAGGTTAAAGGCGTTAAAGCATTAGTTTTCCCGTTTTCGATGCAATTTTCCGGGTTTCCTTCGCATAAAAACCTCCTCCTAAATTGTTAGGAGGAGGTTTTGGAGGAGGCATTGGCCTTACACAACAAAAACAGGATTAGCAAAATTGGTCCATCCGTTAAGGCGTGATGCGATAACCACTCGATATGGGAATTTATTGGTTTTATATATTATAATTTTTAGTAATTTTTACTAGCACGAACGACGTTTGCCACGTGGCGAACTGTCACCTCGCGGGCAGGTTGATCGTAGTCGCATTTAGAAATATTTGAGAATGATACCGAAACCACTCGGTAATAGTTTGAAAACAGTAGCCGAAGGTAGCGAGTGCCGAGAGAGTGTAGGTCACTAGTGAATATTGATTTCGATTCGTCGCTACTCCCAAAAACGAGCACGGAAAATGTCGAACGATCGATTGCCATATCGCGCGAAATGTTTTGCGGGGAGGCTTTTACAATTTTCAGTTTAAAGTTTTAGCGGGATCGAGAGGAAAGATGGGTGTAGTTTTTTTAATTATTGAATTTCGTGCATCTATTGAATATATTCAGTCAATTATGGTCGCATTTTAACTCATTTTTGTTGTTAAAGTACACAAGTGAAGCTTGTATAAAGGCATGAGCTTAGTCAAAGATGTCACAGCTTTGCAAAAAAACTCAAATGTTTCAAAATGACTATTTTGAATAATTTGATTCCGATTTCACGAAAATTTTATGTAAATTTAACATTTAAGTGACGGCAGCAGCTAACGGCCAGGCCAACAATTACAAAAACACAGTTCCGATGTCACAATTTCGAGTTGGCAACGAAGGGAACAAAAATAAACGAACGAAATATAACGAACACCATACAAATATTAAATAAATTCAAAAAACCAAAAGCTTCATCGCGAAAGAGTCAGAGGTCGTAAGCATGAAGTGTGATGACCTGGACAGAACTTGCAGCACTCGCCGGGCACGGTGAACTGGTCCTGCGGGTCGCAGGGCAGCGGCGGGCACGCGGTCTCGGGGTCCACGCGCGTGCACTGCATGTTCCCGTCGTGGCACACGCACTCCGCGCATTCCTTCGGGACGAACCTCTGACCGTGCTCATACAAGTTGCCCTTCAATAGACATCGTCCTGGAATATTCACAGATACATTACTTCAAGTTTTAATACATCCGCAAGTGCAAACTTTGAGTGAGTACAGAAGATTTTTTTTTATTTATAATGTGGATTTTATTTATAATATGTTTTTGCTATGACCACCTTTCACTTCCAGGAAGTGTTCCGTGGCAGGAAAGACGCGTTTGCCTTTTGCAAACATATCAATAAAAGTGTTCGAACTGGAGCTGTGACGTTAAATTTAAAAAAATAGGAATGTTCATGATACTGATGTTATTAGTCTAAAAGGCAGGTCGGGCAAAAAAAAATGTGTCTTTCAATTGTCTAACGTACGAGGTAAGCGGTAGGTTCGCCACTTCTCTGTCTATCACATTGTTGGCTTGAGTATCATCGTAGCTAATTATTTCAACATAAATAACCCCTTAAAAATTGTATCAACGTACCGCAAGCGATTTTTGAGGTATACTTAATAACATGTTTTTAATATAATTATTAATAGATAATAAGTAGGTAAAGCTAACATTGCATACATCCTTATGTCCTTAAAAATATCGTTGAGTTTGACAAATAAAAATATATGCATTATGTAAGTATTTCGTTCATTGGTTTGGTTGGTTGGTAAGTATTTGGTTGGCGATAGGCTTGCCACCTATCATGTTGTGGGACTAAGTGTCTTTGGCTAGTCGTGGGTGCCCTGGTTGTTCCTCTGCCTACCTCTTCGGGAATATGGGCGTGAAGATACTTCCTGTAAGTATTTCCACTGGTCGGATTGAGATCAAAGGATCCACTTTGAAATCATAAACCAACTTCCTAAAAAGTAATCGTCACAACATGTTAGTTGTCGGCTGAGCAATTACAAACATTCAAAAAACCCAAACTACGAATTGAGGACTTTTTAGAGTTGGGATAATAAATACAAAGTTCCTTGCCAAAGCAGAATTGCTGATTTACCTTAGCTCCCTTTAATAAAATTTAAGCTGATTACGTACAGTACGCTATACACAGTACATATTATGTACTTATGTTTTAATGGTGACATATTGTGTTGGGCCTTAGCTAATACTAAATATAATCATTACGAATAAATAATTCTAAACAATACTTTTCAAACAAAACATTCTAGTTTAAAATCAGTCCACCCGTTCAAAAGTTATGATGCCAGAGACAGACACACCCACATTGGACAGAAACTTATTTCCTTCTTCCTATTATATATCCTGTATTCCTTCTTTTAGGATCACACACAGATATACATTTATCACTGTCCATGGTCTGTGTCAAAAATTTGTGTATAATCAACTGTTAAATAAATAAAGGTACTCTTTGTCATATTAAACTCATCTTAAAACCTACCTACGTTTTTTAAAGATACCTATGTGTTATGCTGGGAACTGTACTTACTCAGGCACGTGGGGCAACACTCCCCTGGATGTAAAACTGGATTCTTGCAAAATACTCTTTCGCATTCTACCGGCCTGCACGTTATTTCACCGTGCTGTAAAAAATAAAGCAATATGTAGCCACCATTGGAAGGCACACTAGAAGATGGATCTCTTGGTGTTAAGAAATACACGTCACATATATACCTGTTCTCCCTCCCCGTGGTGGTGCGGGCTCTCTGGGTAGGATAGACCATCTGTCTTCCTGCCAAGTAGCTCCTAAAAGGCGTGTATAGGTTGTATTGGTCATTATCAACCACTGGTCGTAGAGTGTTGTCCAGCAACTTGCTCTGACCGCCGCTTGCCGCTTTACCTATTCCTGCCACCATGATGACAGTGTCATGTTCTGGTTCACAAAGTAGTGTAGCTGGTAAGACCTAATGGTCAACGAAAACAAGACAGCGTCGCACCTGTAACATCTATGGTGTGTGCTCGTTCGCTGATCTTTTAGATAAAAAAAATCAGCACCAAACCACCCACGAAGGTCGTGTTTGATTTCCAACAGGACAAGGCATTGTGTGATGAACACATGTCGCTGTATTTATGTATTATAGGTGTTTATTGAAGTTATTTTGGTATCTATGTAGCTTGTAGATCAGACTTTCCCAAAGAGGGCTATATCGCCCCATTTTGGGTGCTAGAAGCCTAGAGGGAGGTGGCCAATCCACGCCGAAAGAAACGTTTTTTTTTAAATTCGAACTAAAACAAATATTATGTTATTGAGGTTTTTGACAGAAATAACAGATTTTCAAAGTGGGCGTTACATGAAATAAGTTTGGGGACCTCTGATGTATGTATATCCTCTGATAGCTGTATGTAGAACCATGACACAATACAACTGAATATAATTTGCATTTAAACCAAACGGTTTTAAGTAAACTTTCATAAATTGCTTCATCTAACTTCTACTGAGATATTTGTAAATTTATTGTTAACAGCATCTTAACTACAGCTCGGCGTGTTAATATGAGTAACATCGGTAATAAGCCGGCACTAATAAATTACACACGCACACGCACACTCATACATACTCACACGCATACACACTCACACTCATACACACTCACACTCATACACACACACTCAAACACACACACATACACACACTTTTCACAGAAAAAAAATGTCACTTTTTCAATTTTAAATATTAAGGACAAGGTGTTATGTGTATTGATTGAAAAAAAATAAACTTGAAATCATTCTAAATTCAAATTTTGGATGTTAATTTAAAATGTATTTGTAGAGGTAGACAAATATTTCGAGTGTATAAGTATACTTATAAGCTCACCACACATGAGCAATGGTTGCAGTCTTTTTGCCAGGAGGCGCCATCCGCATGCACCGATCCATTGGAGTAGCACGACTTCTGGCAGTCGCACTGTTCCAGCCGTGTCAGTCTTGCTTCGGCATTCACTAACTAGTAAAGAGAATTCTGTTACATCTCGATAACATTTCACAAACAACAAAATGGAGACTCGTTAAAGTTGAACTCAGTTACACTCTACCATTGGTTCGTTTCTGTAATAATGTCGAGATTTGTTTACATTTGGGTTTAGTAACCACTAATTGATAAAGGCTTAATTAACCTTTCTAGCACCAGGTTTCTCACAAACTGTACTAAGATGTTAAAGTACAATAATATTTTTATATACTAAATTATTCAATCAATCTTCAAAGGCGGAGTGTTTTGGAAATTTTTATCTATTTACACTTTGATCTTTGATATCTCTTTTATTTTCCAGCCGATGAGTTTCAATGTGCATGTTCAATATTCATATAAAAAACACGATATATCGATTTCGTATTGTAATGTTTGATTGGTGGTTGAGCGACGAGATACACCTAGTCAGGGCAGGGATCTGCAGTCTTACACGCTTGTGCCACCGCAATGACAGTCTCATGCTCCAGCTCAGAGGCCAGAGGGTAGTGTCGATGGTAGGCTTGCACTATAAGCCCTGCTAAGAAGAAAAAGCATACTAAGTCAAAATTTTAAGAAGTCAGCTTTATTACACTTTTGGACTCAGCAAAAAAAATGTTCGAGTGAATCATTCGAATGTATTGCACTTATGCTTGTCTAAAACAAAATACCGCAATGATTCCTAAGGAGTAAAAACACATTTTTTTGCTGAGTCCAAAAGTGTAATAAAACTGACTTCTTAAAATTTTGACTTAGTATGCTTTTTCTTCTTAGCAGGGCACTTAATTAGCCTAACACCTCAATCACAAGACAGCAACGCACCTATAATATCTATGGTCATAGGCCACCGTTATCACCATCATCACACTTATGTGTATTTGTACTTGTACTTGTTCGCTATGTTATCACATCAAACAAAGTATTTGACGCTCAAGAATACGAAAAATAAGAAGAGTAGGTTAATTAATTTAACTATTAGTTAGTTATTAATTTAGGTTAATAGCGACGTCGAAGTTAGCTTTATATCAGAGTCATATGTCTTGCCATTACGAGAGACGAAGGTTGTGTTCTGACATCAAGATGTTGACGATAAACTATATTACAATTCTTCTACGAGTAGTAACGTAAAATATTTAACAAATGAGTTAAAAAAAAACCCCAAAAAAAATGGCAAGTTAAAATGTCCATTTACAATATAGGTGACTGTTTCAAAATAAAATAAATGTGTTATATCCAGAGGCCCGGTACGTGCTTCGCTACGTATAAACTGAAATATTAAAAAAATAATTGGGGCACCAAATTCATTTATTCAAACAAAAAATATTTTATTAATTACTAGCTATTTTAAACCTTAATCCAAATGTTAATTATTTTTTAATGATGAATATTATTATTTATTAACAAAACAATGTGTATAAAAATATAAACACAAAGCAATAATTATCGCTGACAATTTGCTTTAATCGAAGCATTTCCAAAAATAAATGACCGAATGAATGACTTAACACAATGAAACAAAAAAAGAAAAAAACAGAATTAAGGTAATAGAAGATAGAAATTTTAAAATAAAAAAACATTTAACTTGGGTACTCAATAAAATTTTAACCAAGTTCTCTCATCTCTCAACGAATGTATTATATGACAAGAACAGTTAAAATATTACCTTTAACGAAAGGTCATGGATATGCGAAGTCAGTTCCTGTACCGTAGCTTGCAATAAAGCGAATTGTCCACACGTGGGGCACTCCGAGTCTAGCCCGGGACATTGTACAAGGTAGCCGTGTGGTCCACTCACTAATCTAACTTCTTGAAGTGTGCCCTGAAATCATATTATTATTTGCGTGTTTTGTACCAATGGCAAATGTCAATAACCAATGCTAACGGTTAAATACAATTTCTTATTCATGTACATTTTTATCCCAATATATAATTTTATATTTTAAGTACGGTATTTCTGTTATTATTATTAAAGAATAACGCTTAAAAAAACGGTTAAATTTATTAAATGTTATTCAACTTTTAATTTAAAATTTATGAATGTTTTCGTTCAAACGCGTAAAAGTACAACAACAAGTATTCACATTCACAAGTACAAATAAATACAATAACAATTAGGCAAATAAACTGACAATCTAACCTTGAATAAAGAGTGTTTGCTATTTCTCTGTCCAACCCACAGCGCCAGCTGCGGCTGCGTGAAGTTGCGGTCCGGCGGTGGGATCAGTCGCCTGTAGAGCGGGTGGCAGTCGACGAGCAGCGTGGCCTGCGCCCCGGAGACGGTGAGGGCCACGCGGTGCCAGGCGCCATCCGCCAGCCGGAACGGAAAGGTCTCCACCCGCGGCGCCGTGCCGCCCCCCGCCACGTAGTGCAACCGGACCTCGTCCCTCCTGCCGCTCGACTGCAGCTCCAAGTACCTGTCCCCACAGTACACCGCTATTGAACATCGAGCCCGGCGGCGCGCTCTCGGAACCTCCCTCCGAGCGAACTGTTCCGAGGTACACATAAACAAAGCAAACAACATATACAGGTACTCGGACCGGTCGCGAGCGGACCTCGGCTCGCTCTACACCTCAATATCGCTCGGTCGGGATAGGGGACCATGTACCTCGGAACCAATCGCGTACGGTCTCGACGGAGCTACTGATGTCTGATGGAACTAAAGGAGAACGCGATATGCGATTGCCGATCGCAGTTGGAAGCCTGGAGGGAGATTCCTCGACTGACAAGCATCCGGCCGAGCCTTTCGATCGTAGCGATAAGCGAGACGATTCCGCTTCCTCGTTCTTACTTAATGCACAATACTGACTTCCATGTGGCTTGGAATGTACGTGCGGAACCCTCAAGCAGGCGCGACTCATTAGCACGGTAACAACATTCAACGGAACATTCAAAGACGGATCGAAGGGGATGGTTAGACAGATACAGAATAAAACACGTCAAGACATAGAACACAAGACGGACGACGGCGGAGGAGACACGACGGACGCATGCAGGTCGACCCTCGTGAGCACACAAACGGCCATGCAGTCACAGTGGGCGCAACTAGGTCGACGGATGGATCGAGGAGGGCATTCCGAGGCACAGGACATTCCAAGATACATGATTCTCCCCTATGCGCGCGCACGCATGTTGCCAACCCCCATGCGTGCGCGCGCAGCGATGTTGAGATCTAGAACTTACCGGTATGGTCCGCAGGTAGTCGACGCCCTTCTGGCTCCATTCGCAGAGCTGACACCAACCGTCCGTGCAGTTCATCCCGATTCTCTACTCGAGACGAAACGGTATTTTAATTAGTTATACAATCCACTTTTCTCAAGACAAGTCTAACAAACACAAAAGAAACATACAACATGAAAGTATAGCATGCACTACAAGTATAGGCACAGAACAATAATTATTTCGGTAAATAATGCCTGCATAATATTTGACATTTTGGGAAAATGTACACATTATTTCATCTGTATCGTAAGTTCAGACTGCTTCCCTATTTCTTCCATTACAGTGGCAATATGCATAATTAAATATTTGAACAAACATCATAAGATTT
>NJDC01001345.1:96589-109298 GCA_002245475.1 Calephelis virginiensis
CTGTCAAAGAATATTTATTTATTACATAATATCTAGTTTAGATTTAGTACTTTGTTTTACTATTTAAATTGTATTTTATTTGTATTTCTTCAAGCCCATATCAACGAAGAGGTAGGCAGAGGCACAACCAGGGCACCCACGACTAGCCGAAGATACTAAGTCCCACAATGTGATAGGTGGTAAACCTATCGCCAACCGGGCACATATCCTATCCCGAGCAACATTTTTTTATTAGAAAATTGAAAAAACACGGGATTCGAACACGGGACCTCATGCAGTCGAGTCCAATAACTGAACCGCTAGACCACAGAGGCGATTATTTGTATTATTTGTATTATTTGTATTTTTGTTTTATTATTTATTAAAATACTGTTTAAGCATAATTCCAAATTTTTATCATCGTCTTTGAGTAGATAAATAAAGGAGTTAATAATAACAAGATTTAAAATAGATCACACCAACATTTTGTGTTAATAAAATTCGAAGAAAAATAGAATATTGATTAGACCCTTTTTTACCATGTCTTGTGTTTGTTTCTTTTCTTTTACTGTACAAAAACACTATTAAAATTAGTCTTACAATCTTATTAAGCCTTTATACGTTCTAAATAAATTTAAATAAGTATGAAAACTGAAACACCATTAAACAACTTTGGCTCAAATAGAAAAAATCCTCATAGATGTGTAGACGGTTGTAAACACGCCGTCCAACAAAACAAAGCTGACCTAGGAGGAACTTTGCTTCCATGTTCCGAGTGTTCTTAAATTTGGTTGGAACCCGCAGTCCAAGCGAATGCAAACCAAAGTTTACAACCGTCTAGCTTAAGCTTTCACAAAAACACACTCTTTGGCGTTACCATCCCTGAAAAGTTTCTATTCGCTTTCCATACTTGTTTAAAAAAAATTGTGTACTAAGCACATAAAAATCCGTTCTCAAAGGTCTAGGTTTAGATTTTAGGTCCGTGTAGGCAAGTCGGCAAACTTGGAACGTATAAACCCTTAATAAGATGGATCAGAGCTTTAAAGTCTTACTACTTAGCTTAGACAAAAGATATTTTTTTAAAGATTTTGATGATGACCGGTGGAAAGAAGTTGTGTTAAGTCACACACTATCACCCTCAGGTGGTTATTTCATATCGTTATTTAAAAATATGATTGTGCGCTACGCTAGACCGGCTCTAGATAGTACCAAATGTTAGTTTGATTTATTATGTCCGATCCCATAACTAATATTACTGTGGAGCCCCAATTGTTATGGTTTCAATGAATCACCCTTAGCATAGTTTTAGATGAGCAAATATTTGCAGAAAATTATTAAAATGTGGAACAATGGCACCCTGCGGAGACTGTTGGCGGACGTCTGACATATCTGATGACGCGTGTTATAACTCGACCCTTCGAGTGTACATTTTATTACATTTTTTCTACGATAAAGAACTCGAGATTTAAAAACTAAATTACAGTTATACAATACTAAATATTTTAAACATGTATGGTACCAAAAACATATCATAAATAAAAATTATCTTGTTAATGATTGCAGTGTGTCACAAGGTAGCGTTTTAGAACTTTTTTAAATTTCTATAAATGACTGCCTGATGCTATCAATCATGATTCCACCTTATTTGCTGATGATACAACCCTTCTCATCAACAAAAATGATCTAGCTACAGAAACAACTAAAATATTGAACAAAGTGGTAGAATGGTTAAATGAAAATAATCTTAAATTAAATCTTTCAAAAATAAATTTAATCAAATTACAAACAAATTATATAGAGACTAAAAAGTGGATGTTATTTTCAATAGTACTATAATAGATAACGTAGATTCTAACTTTCTAGGAATAAAAATCGATAAACTTTTCAATTGGAAACCGCATATTGATTCATTATGTATTAAAATTGATAGGTTTGTGTATGTATTAAGAAGATAAAAGGAGTGGCAGGCTTGAATGCATCTTTCTTAGCTCATCATATGTATGTTCCTTCTGTTTTGCAATATGGGATTCCCATATGAGAAAGTTCTGTGGAATTAATAAGAAACTTAAGAGTTTAAAAGAAGCGTATACGGTCGACATGTACTGTAAATCAGTTATAATACATTTTTGCAAACAACTTTTTAAGTGTCTCAAGTTTTTGCCTTTATCTTGCTTATTGGCCGTATGTGTATTTGTAAAAAAATATCATGTTTTGTTTCAATGAAATGCTGAAATATTAGGGATTACACACTCCAAAAATAGTGAGAAACTACATGTGCCTATTTAAAAACTTACTTAGGTGCTGTGATTTAAATTTTAAAATGTATATAGATATTTAATTTCTTTAAATTTAATTAAATATATACACACTACAATGTGGTAGAATATTCGACATATATTTAAGAATCTGTCTTTGTAACAACTTTTGACACATAACACATATTCCGCAAATAAATAAATTTTATTTAATTTTAAAGCTCATACAATCGATCAGAAAGAGAGGAATGAAAGCTTTTGCAATACAAACACTTTTTTCCAATAATATGTGTTTATGTTTGGTGTTGTCGTGTCACATGACTGCTTCTGTCGAGTTATTGCGGATCACTGAACAAAATCACTGCAACTCAGTGACGCAAGCTAATCTGGCAGGGACACGCCGACCCGTCGCTCCGCTCAACTTAACTTTTGAATATTAATAATATTTATGTAGATTTTTAAAATAGTGATATTTACTTATGAAAATAGGCAACCGTGGCCTAGAGACACCACAGACAGGTCCGTTGCTGTCCTGTGGCCGCGACGTTACTCCTACTGTGTGTACGTGGCTGCACAGCATTCTGCCACTGACAAAGGTTTGTTGTATACAACTATAAAACTAAAGTTTACTAAACTTCACGGTTAGTTTACAATAATGCTTCAGCAAGCTCAGTTGAAAAACGTTTTTTTAGAATGTAGTCCCAAAATGTAACAACTTACAAAACAGTCGCTCACGATAATGACGACTAGACATAAGACAATGATTAAATCAATTGTGTCTCATGTAATGGTGTATGGTAGTGCGGCTAAAGAAAATGATGTCATCAGTATTTAGTAGCCTAGCCAAAAGTCTCGGTATATACATCCTTAGAAGATCGGCCCCGTGCCACCAACTTATGTGTTCATTAATCAAAATCTAAACTAAACCACTTCTTCATAAAACATTCTACGAATGGCTAGCGTACACGCCTAGCTACACTGACCAACCGTGAGCCTCGGGTTCGATTCTCGACGGGAGCAGGCATTTGTGTGATGAACATTTAATATCTGCATTTCCGGGTCTGGGTGTTTATTAAATTTATTCTGGTATCTATTTCAGTATTTCTATGTATTAGTATCGTTGACTGACGCCCATAATATATGCTTAAAATTTGCTTACTTTGGGGTTACATTCAATTTATGTAACTTGTCCAGGGATATTTATTTATTTATTTATAAGGTTTCTGAAGCGTGAGCGACATTTATCTATTATGACCGCTGCACTAAACATTACTGCAACAAAAATATGGTTTTTATAGAATTTCTGACGATGGCAACATATACCGGGACCAAGCAAAATATGACGTCTTATGCCGACTATTGTCATTATGTACACTACATAAATTTACATTTTACTTAGGTGTTTTTTATTAATATAATACAGCATTTTAATATTGAAGCTCAAAAAATATGTAGCTAAAAAATTCATACCACGCTTTTTTGTCGAACAAATGGCATGTGCTTGAATAACTTAAGCTACGCAGGTGACATGGTGTTGCCAACCCCATCTGTAGGTGCGATGCTTCATATTGGTGAAGAGTATGTTAAAATACAGGGTCTCAGATATAATCCGTCCAAGAGCGAAGTTATGGTATTTAAAGCTAAAAATAAAACATACACAAATATACCACAATTACATCTTTGTGATGCAGCTCTAAAAAAAGTAGATCGTTTTAAGTATCTGGGACACTTGAGGACATGTGTGATAACCTGGATCTGGAGCGAGTGCGTAGGGCGTTGGCCGTGCGCAGTTAGCATATTAATGTTGGCCCGAAGATTTGGTCGGTCTACTGATGCAGTAAAAACAACATTATTTTTATATCTTACTGTCAATCCTTCTACACAGGCAGTTTATGTTACGTGTGGATGGTTTCTTGGCAATATTGAGAAAGCGTTGTGCTTTCTTCATGGGGAGATTATGAGAGAGCACGAATAGCATATTATTGGTTATAGCCCACCGTTGGGAATTGGGATTCGTTAATATTGCAGCAATGGATAATGTTACACATGCGATTATATTATGCTATACCTACTACTACCGCTAGACTAGGTTAATAAATAATTACTAACAAAGTAAAAATGTTAATTATAAGAAAAAAATGGATTACTAACAAAATATGGATTTTTAGTCTGAATTAAATTTATTATTATTTTATTTATAGTGAACCAAGTAAATGTTTACGAGTACTTATTTAGCTGTCGTGGCATGGGTTTTGGTGCCGTCTGATTATTATTTATAAATGAAGGTAATTTTATATAGTTTTCGTTAAAAATACCTTTATTGCCCTTTTATTGTAACCTTGATTGAGAGGGGAAATGCAAACAATACTGCGATTAGTCGACGGCAATGGCTAACTGAAACCTACATTTTATTTTAAATCAATTGAATGATCTAATATCATTAATCAACCTTAGGGTATCCATTCGATATGTCACAGCCCGTATTTCGTGGTCTTAAGCGTTAACTAATTAATTTAATTCATCATTACGACCGTATGTCAAACGTTATAAACCAATATTTTTGGAACACTAACGAGTGGTCACGGAAAAAGTGCTGTCACAACAACGCACACAATGTGTCCGAATTGCGCCTGCCGCCGCCGACATTGACAAGCGCGAAACTAATGTCCACAGACTTGTAGGTTATTGTCAACTCTGCCTCTGGAAGTAACAACCTGACGGCTGTTGCTACTCATAACGAATAGCTATGTCAGCATTGTTGTTTGGATTGACTGTTTCTGATGTACTGCTTCAATTTAACTTACATGATATAAATCGTTTTTCTAAAACCATTGTACAAAGTCTCGTGACTATTTAGTTTAATTTAAATATTTATCTTCATACCATTACAATAAAACTACTTTATGTAATTGTGTGTTTTGGTACAATGAATTTTAATTGTATGTACGAGTAGGATTGCATTCTCTCGGTTCGTTTTAACATTATAGAGATACTAGCTGATCCGGCAAACGTTGTTTTGCCGTATATCTAACTAAATGACGATTGATCAGTTATCGATCCGGGATAAAAAAATATTAAATTACTAAAATGACTAATAAAAAAATAGGGGTTGGTGATAAAAGGGGGAAAATTTAGGGTTGTATGTACATATGCTGTATCATAAAAAAATAAAAACAAGAAATGTTGTCTGAAAATTACAAAAAAAAAATAGGGGTGGACCACCTTTAACATTTAGGGGGATGAAAAATAGATGTTGGCCGATTCTCATAGATACCGGATAAGCACAAAAAATTTCATCAAAATCGGTCAAGCCGTTTCGGAGAAGTATGGCAACGAAAACTGTAACACGAGAATTTTGTATATTAGATGATATGCGTTTGGAGTTAAGCGATACAACACGTGACACCTAAGGATGGATGGGTTTATAACTATTTTTTTTTATAATGTATTAACATTATATTACAACGTGTATTTGTGGTTAGTAACCTGTCAGTAAAGCGCCGTCCCATGTCGCAGTGGACAATGGAGTCGACGTTTGACACTCCGGTACAACGCAGCCGGTCCTACATCCCTACAGATTGGGGCGGACACCCTCCGACAATTACGCGTCTTGCCTAATGGCGCATTTTACGTTACCCGTAAGTGAATCGTGTGAATTTGCAGGTCCCCTTGCCATTAGGGTTGCTACATATTATACGTTTTCTTTACTGTTCACTTGTTCAAAACTTATATTTAATTTTAACTCATTAGAAAATAAACCCATTACTGTAAAAATAGTGTATATACTAATATTATCGCGTCCTTTCATGAGCTGGTACAAATACATAAATTTTTATGCATTACTTTCTACATTACATTTTAAAATTTTCTACTAAATACTAGTTAACGTGCAAATACCAAATCTGCCAGTTTTATCAAAATTATTTACATACATACATATCTTCATACCAAGTTCCATACGGCGTTGGCAGATAGTATCGAGTGCCAAAACTCACGATCCTGGCAGACGTGCCTGGCTTTCTACACATTCAATACCCTTTTCATATATGACACCACCTTTGGATAACATCCGAGCGATTTGAAAATGAAATGTCAATCTAAGTCTACCCTAATACCTACATCCATCCACATTCGCAATGTACGAGTATATCTGCTTTGTCAATCTTTCATCTGTTATTCTTTCTACATGTTAGAACCAGTGGAGTCGACCCTTTTTCATTTTAATAACAACACTTACTTTCGATCCCACTCTTTCGGATCTCACTGTTACGAATGCGGTCAGCGAGCGTAACACCAGAGATTTGCTGTAGCGCATATATCTGGACCACATTTATACTCCTACTATGCTTCCTTTGCGGTACTCAATTGTGGCTTTCATACAACAACGAGTCTAGCACTAGACTTAAAACCTCGCTTACCCAGCGCCACTTTGGTCCGCCACACCATAACTTTGGTTTTCGTCGCATTCAAATGAAAGCCTCTTTCTTTACCATAGCCTTCCATAACTGTGACCAGTGTCTGCACCTCAAACGGTATAGAGCCCAAAAGTACAGCATCGTCTGCATGAAGCGGGCAGTTCACCACGTGGGCCACCCGTACGCAATCCCACGTTCATTGAGCTTAACATTTGAAAACATTTGTCCAAATACAAAATAAACAAGCTTACTGTCAACACACAGCCCTGCTTGACGCCAATGTTGCCATCAAACCAAGGCAATATGTTGCCATCTACCCGCACACATGCCTTACAGTCTAAATACATTAACTGCACAGAACATTGCAAGGACCAGTCTATCCCATAAATGTCCCAAAGTTCTTTACGTGCAAACCCATTGAACGCGTTTTCGAGATCCATAGAACCACAGAAAACCTTATGACCTACTGCCAGTTGCTTCTCTCCGATGTTGCGGAGCGAAAACACCTGATCCGTACATCCTCTTCCAGACCGGAAACCACCTTGAACCTCCCACAATATTAAAATTATCTATGTTCATTAAACTCTTGCATAAAATACTCATAAACACTAGTTGCGCTTTTAAATGATCACAAGACTACTGCGAAATACATTTTATAATACGAAACAGAACAAAATTTTTTGCAATTTTTAGACCACCTCGTTGGTCAAGTGGCTAGCGTATACGCCTAACTAAATCGAACAACCGCGAGGCTCGGGTTCGATTCTCGACGGGGGCAGGCATTTGTGTGATGAACATTTAGATGTCTGCATTACCGGGTCTGGGTGGTTATTAAATTTATTCTGGTATCGATTTAAGTTTTTCTATGAATTATTAGAATCGTTGACTAACACCAAAAACACAAGCATATAATTTTCTTACTTTGATCGTCCGTTGAAATATATTAATTAAAAAATCTGCCCATTAATCTATATGTATAAAACAAAGACGAGTTTGTTACAACACTTATTACTCGAGATCTGCTGGAACAATTTTCATGGTTTTTGATTCGTTGGATTTGTCTTCGCCCCAAATAGAAATACCCCGAAATACACCTTAAAAACATTGAAAATAAATAAAATAAAATAAAATAATAGTTATGAAAGATGAATCATCTATATTATATATAAAAGAAAGTCGTGATGGTTAAACCGATTAGTCTGAAAATTAAAAAAGAGGTAGCTTATAACCGAGAGAAGGACATGGGATACATTTTATCTCTTACAACAACAGCAAGGAAACTAGGAAAAACGACATTTTAATTTTTCCCATACACACTTAACGGGCGGAACGAAGTTCGCCGGAACAGCTAGTACGAGGATAAAAAGTGAATTATTTAATGTTCTTATTTAAATAATAGGCAACCCTACATAACCACGACAGATTTTCGACCATTCCCGTGGCGTGTTAATCACCGACAGTATGTTTGCCGGTCGGATTTGTCGGATGAAGCCCAGTTTATCGATAATGGGCTTGTCAAAGAGGACAACTCCAGGGATTAGGATCAACAATTGTGATCGAATCCAGTTCGTCACATTCGTTACACAAAACGTCGCATTTACTGGAATTTATTGGCTTTGCCAAGATTTATTACGTAACAGCTTTTTGCACACAATTATACTTAAACTTTGAACAAAGATTTATCAAACTGATTTCTTTTTTATAATTGGTATCAAATTGTAAAATTTTATTTGTAATATAAACTAAATTTTAGAAAAGGCAAAGCCGCTCACTTTCTTTCTCTTCGCCAACTCGGTGAGTTGCAAAAAATAATCATATCGCAATATATGCAAGTAAGAAAATTAAGATGAAATAAGGAAAACAATGATTTCCCATCTTCTTTTAGGATGACGTAGATCATATTTATCGAGACGTTTGGAAGAATGTAGTGTCACCATATACGTAGAATATAATAGAATAGAATAGAATATATTTTTATTCACATTCACCTTACCTTGTGACAAGTCTATATAATACTAAAACTACCACCGGATCGGAACGCGCGTCGTTACCACAAGATGGATTTATATTTTTTTTTATTTTATGTATTTATAATAATTGTACTTTAATGGTAACAGACATCTTCACGATTACAATGCTGCAGTTTGCAGCAGATATTGTTCAGAGCTGTAAATATGTCAGTCCCCCATTGGTGATATGCATTTTTTGAATATGTAATTCATTAGCGGTCCGGAGTCGGACTTGATTTCTTGAAGCCCGGTTCGAATACCGGGTTGGGCAACTAAAAATAGAAAGTTTGTATTTTCAATTTTCTAAAAAACAAAGTTGCCCGCGCTTGTATACGTGCCCGGTTGGCGGTAGGCTTGCCACCTATCACATTGTAGGACTTAGCCTCTTCGGCTAGTCATGGGTGCTCTGGTTTTGCCTTTACCTATTTCTTAATGGATATGGACGTGAAGATATTATGTATTTCATTGCAGTTTGAATTTTGCTATAAAGTATACAGTATAAGTAAAATGATAAATGAAGTATCCCGCACAAAAAAGCCTTATTCAATATCGGGAGCTGCACCCTTCACATTGAAGCGTTCAGTAAATTCTCTATTTATTTATCTTCCTCAACTGTATCGAGTACGTCAAAAAGTCGTTAAAGTCGTTAAATACAATGCGACCCTTGCAGATATTTCGGAAGTAAGCTGTTTTGTAAGCGGATACCGGATATAACACAAGTTTGTGTTCTATTTCCGAACGAAATATTCATAAAAACATTTGTAGTGATATTGAAATATTTAAAAAAATCGATAATGATAATTTTGTTGCGTACTCACTGAACTTTCGCACAAAAAAATAGTCTCGTCTCGGCAGGATTTTATATAAAAAAAAAACATTTAAATAATGGGATATAAGTTCACTCAATAAGCTAAAACGCAAGCATTACAATCTATTTCAAGGCCATCTACTTTTGTAATGTCGTCGGTACATTGGTCTGTACAAAATTTTACAGAAACAAACTAAACTACAATAATCCTCAAACGATAGCCTAAATCTATACACATAAAACAAAGTGTCGGTTGTTACAACACATATCGAGGAGTGTCGGCAGCTGGGCTGTTTTCATTGTCATTGTTTTAAATAGTACAATAAATATCAAAAAGAATGGAAAATTATGGTGAAAATATGAAGTGACGTGTCACGTGATACGGACGGCGTATACAAACAAAAACATCTCTTTTCTTTACAATACTTATGAGTAAATCAATAATACAATTTCAGAGCAGTAAAACTGCAAAAAGTCGACTTTGATTCCAATAAATATATTATCTAAGTACACAAACTAGGTATTTTTCTCAATTTCCCTGGGACTAGATCCAAGCTTGATTATTGGAGCACCTCTTTAATATCAAAAAAATTTAAATCGGTTCAAAACTGTAGAAGACATCAATTAAGATACAAAAAAAAAATAGGATTCGAGGAGACTTCATGTTCTTTTTTAAATTCGGTTGAAAAGTAAGTTGTAACATTATACATTTTCATTTATTAAATAAACATACATAAAAAGAAAACTATCGTCAAATCCATTTGAATGGGCAACGATATCGCAAAATGGAAAATGACTCGTACATTAAAATGTGAAAGGGCGTGCCAGCCGCCTCCGTTACATGATCTAAGTGAAATTGCACTGGAAATGGATGCAACTATATGTACCGACAGTTACGATGCCTACATTCAGTTGGTTCAACACTTTTCATTATGTCGTCAACATATATCTTGTAGGGTACTTACGCCTGCATCGCATTACACTAAACATACAGAAACGATTTTTGTTATTTACTCAGTTTCAACTTGTTACGCTTCTACTTAAAACATTTTAATACATATGGCTAAAATGTTATGTTATTGTAAATGGATCAGAACAGTATTAGCAGATTTTGTGTGAGACACATTTTATTCTCCCTTTTTTATTTTTTCGGTGTTTTAATATACTAATCAGTGATATGCTAGGATACGTGCCGTATCTGTACACTCGGAGAAAATACTTTACATTATTTATTTTAAACACATAAACTATATACTATATGTAAGCAGTGTAGGACTATTTACACTTAACACACTCTTTGGTACTTGGCTTCTGGTAAGTGCAATCCATTCATTACGCACTGTTTGTCATGTTTTGTTTGATTGTAATCATTTTCCATTGGATATGCGATATCTGAACCGCATATTTTTAATTATTAGTGCTAATCCGTAGTTTGAGTATAATATAAATAAATAAAATATGTTATAGCAAAATTGTGATTTTCACATGATCATACATATCAGCTCTTGAACCAGAACCTGATAAACTAAACGGGACTTTGAAACGGCCTCCTAGTTTCAAGCAGTAATCTTAAATATCACCATGTATCACCGAGGACGAGGTAAGTTGAAAAAATCCTTTTAATGAACGGCCCTTTGATAAATGAGACACAAACGTCATCGGCTCTGCTCTCCGATGTCAACTATCAAACTAAGCAATAAAAAAGAAAGTCTTGAAAAAGCAGTTTGAAATAGCCTTATCTCTGACGCAAATCATTTTGGGATCCAAAGACACCAAACATCAGTATCCGAAACGGTATCCGCGGATATACATTATTCAACAGTCCAGCATATCACTGATTTTATAAGCTATAAATAACAATAACAATACAGCCTCTTGCGTAAACAAGTTCAACTGCTTACCAATCCTCTAAGGATAGGAACACAAGAATGTGGAGCACTGATGTTATTGATCCGTGACAGTCGTTGTAGTACTTTACCACCTTGACTGCTTGGTGGTGTTAGATATAGCATCTCCTCCATCCATGTAGGTATCCTAATTATGAGATTGTTTCGCGAATAGATGATAGTGTCGTTACATCTCTACGTTAATAGATTAGGTTAATAGATAAATGAATCACCTTGCAGGTCATAGGCAGTCCGCTGCGGTTGCATACCCGTTGTGGCGGAGACGCCGGGCCTGGTTGTGTTGTGCAGCGACAACGCGGCCAACAGATCTAGCTCGGTGGCTGAAAACAAACGGTTTTTTTTAACTGAGTATGCTATAATGTCAAGTTAACATACACTAGCTGGCACATGGCTTCGTCTAGGATACATTAAATCATTACAACATAAATTTGTAAAAACATACAAAAAAGTATCTAATAACCTATCCCCATTTTTTTCGAAATATCTTAAATGTAGACTCAGCTCTGTTCTAATTTCCTATCCTTACTCGCAAGTAGTTGATAAATATTTCAACTTGCTCAACATTAGCCCTTACAAAATTATAAAGTTAAAGTCATTCCGATCTTTCCCTTTAAATTACTATTTAATTGGAAACATGACCGATTGAACGAAAAAAAAAGGATATGTTGCGGATGTTATAAAAACTACAATGAGTTTCTTATATTTTAAAATCGGACAGCTGCATATTACAGTGTACAAATAAGGACATTAACAAGGAGAACGAAAACATAATGGCATAGCTGGCTAACTTACTAACAGTAAAAGCCATGAAGCTACTCTTAAATTATAGTGAAGTTTACACTCCTGACAAAGACCTGATGTGATTTCCGAATGCTGCTAACTCACTCTAATGTAATGAACTCACTTTCTTACAGCCATAGATTTAGGATGTACTAGATAAACAAAGTCAGTTAAAAAGCGAAACTAAAAAAAATATGCGTGAGTGTGAGTAAATTGTTTATGTATGAGTTAAAAAAAGGGTTGTTAAAAGGTCACGTACGTTATCGATATCGATAAATTAACGAACTGTATAGATAGTTCAATTCATCTTTGCGCGTGGCGCTATGTGTTCGTGCGCTTGTAATTAGACAGCTTTAATTTGTGTGGCAGTGATGCCAGTGACGCGACAGCCGTCGTCCGAACAACACAGAGTAAAGTAAAAAAAAGGAACAACACGTGTTCTTATAGCTTTTTTTTTACCGGTACAGTCATTAAAAAAAATGTCTAGTTCTTCACGGAAAAAATGTTTAAGGAGTCAGGTAAATATTTTCAATGTGCTAATTTCGATATTATTAAT
>NJDC01001348.1:8640-21847 GCA_002245475.1 Calephelis virginiensis
GTATGGGCATATTATTGGGAAAGAGTGCACCAAATATCTTAATGTTTGAAGTGAAAACTTCTTTAGCGGCGTTGCGCACTTTTTTTGGAATGGGTAAAAACTTCTAATTTCGCGTCAGATCGTCAGAACGTAAGACGGCGCACTGCGCATGCGCGAACAAGACGGTGCCGCAGGTCGCTTGCGCGAGATCTAAAATAAAACGTAGATTCGTTGCTGTTTCTGTATTGCTTACATATTTCCGAACAGTATGGGATACGCAATGGATAATACCAGTACGAATGTGTTAAAAACAATCATATAAACTACTGCGATTCGGCCTCTCGCGTTGTTCTGCAGTATTAAATAATGTACTGTAAAGTGTAAACTCTTTCGTACTTTGAATGCATAGCAGTTTGTGGTAGAAAAAATAGATATTAGTTTAGTAAAACATCTTTTAATTTGTTTGTGACTTCTAGGTATATCATAGTTTCTCAGTTAATAGAAATCATAGTACAACATTGTGAAGAAGTTTAGCTGTTTTCGAAAAAGTTGTAAGTTTAACAAAGGAAATAACAGAAGAAGGAAAATCGATATAGACTTATATATTATATTGATTTGAATTATATATAACTTTGAAAAATTAAATATTTCATCATATTTTATCTCATAAGTTGGTAATACTATTTTAACTGGCCGAGGTAAATTATGAAGTGGCTGCACTAGTAGGTAGGTAGCGTACTAAAGTTTCATGGTTAAGCACAAAATACTAAGAGTTTGATACTAATAGTTCTAATAAGGTGTACTAGTCCATTTTACAGATTGTACGATTGCAGTGCGAATCCAAAAATGTCCGATTAAGCACAAGACTATTGTATTATACCACATAAATGATTGAACTTTCATACTTTCATACTGATAACTAAAGCAATTCGTGCAAAATTACGTACCTATTCCCTAACCATTCCAAAATATCAAAAATGCATAACGTTAATATTTAAGTAATCACTTCTGCCGGCACTCCCGGAGTGCAACCCGTCTTTTTTAATTGATGAATATAACCAACACCAACTATAAAGAGGAACGATTTGATTGTTTGTTTGTATTGAATAGGCTCAGACTACTGGACTGTCTTTTCATCATTAAAAGCTGACATTGAACATGAAAGTTACGTTACGATATCGCTCCGTTATTTCTAGGAAATATAGAAATTCGTCCACCCGTCCCACAGGTGCTGCTATTACCTAATAATGCTATAATTATTCACGTATACTGTATTATTAACAATCGGTCAACGCACTGGTATGACAATATGTGGTCATTATTCGCAGCAGTGCTGTGCCTGTTTTGAACCTTTTTATTTGATATGGCGAAAAATATGTTTTAAGTCAAAATTGAGTTCGCTTATTTTTTTTTTTTCAAAAATTTAACTTGTGTAACGAAGTTTAACTTTCTACTTATAATATAGAAACACAGTATTGTTAATTTTTGTTATTAGAAAAATAATATACATACACCAAAAACATCCTAACACTAAGTTTAATAAATACAAAAATCGTTACATGTTGCTCAGGTACCTATCATGTGTCTACCTAGGTATAAGTTAATAAGTTAATAAAATTTGAAAAAAATGGTAAGTACGTATAATATGGGTCGAATACTTACTACAAACATCAACACCGTCTAGGTATATTTTATATTAATGAAGTTCTTAAATTCAAAAGGTATTGCCCAGTTTTAGAATCTTTTGATGAAAGACTAGGTATTTTGTAAACCTTTTTGAAAAACAAAAGAAATGTGCGGCATAATGGTAGCAAGGTCCGAAAATTCCGTTTACCTACAGTAATATGGGGATATTTTTTTGTGTCGAATTTAAGTTTTATAACAAGTTATCGATTAATTTCAAGTTAAACCTGTTGCGTGCATAATGCAGTGGCGCCATTTAACGAGAAAAGAATTGCAAAGGGCAGTAGGCACATTTTAAGTTGGGGCTACTGGACGGAGTATTGCTGAGGAGATTGGAATTAGACAAAACGTGATAGGTTATGGTCACGCTACCGAGCTACTGATGACGTGGCTGAAGACATCCAAGGGGGAAGTGCATTACCACTCAACGATTTTCGATTTTTTCAACGACGACAAAACCGATTTTCGCAAGGTGCCGCGAGAAGAGAAACAAATGCTATGGCCATACCCATTGGTTTGGCCATTGGCCATTGGTTGAGAGGCTCCAACAAAGAGTAAATAATATACCTTTGTATATTGATAGAAGAACAGACCTTGTTTGAATCAGAAAAACCATGACGACTAAAAATACCGTTACAAGGCACTAGTGCCGATAATCTACCTCCATAGACTATATACAAATGGGGCATGAATACACGCTCATGCGAGATATCGCCCGTCCACACACAGCGAGAGACGAGAGTTGTGACATTTTACAAGATGGTTCGTCCGTATCGGTCTTAGGATGGCCCGCTCAAACACTTGACCTAAACCCCATAGAGCACGCATGGGACATGCTCCAAAAAAGGGTTTTGAGGAATTTTCCCGCAAATATTACGACGGAAAAGCAACTTTTTTTGCATTTTAGGGACCTGGGAAAATATACCGCAGCAAGACTTGGATAAATTAATCCAAAGTAAGAAAAATCTTTGTAGGACCATTACAAATGTCACTGGTGGTCTGTAAGAATACTGATTTTTCACATAACTGTTAAAAACAATAACTTTTTCGTTTTTCGGTCGAAATTCGACCACAATGTATTTTAATATCTTGTTGATAAGAATGCCATCTTCATTTCTCAAGACCAACTACTTTTGTTTCCTGAATAGTTAGTACGCCATTTGTGATATTTTATCCTTATTATCAATATAATTGTTTGTGTGTGTCAAATGCATGGTAGTGTGGGTAATGTTTTATTTATTGATTTAATGTAGTTTATAAGCATTATTATTGAAAAATATTAGCGTTCTGCAGTTCTACGCGTAAACTATAAGTGTGCCAAATTTTATGCTCCTGCGTCCGCGCAATTTTCGTAAAAAGGGGTCCAAAGTTTTGACATCACATATTAATTTATAGATTAACGTTATTTCTTTATTTTTTTAAGTATTTAATTGTTTAAGCAAAATAATAAGTTTTGTTTTGTGTTGGGGTATAGTCGTATAAATGGGCTTTACAAAAATATACACATGTTGTATGTTATCTAATAAATTTTAAGATAATTTAGTAAATTCAAAATATTCCTAGACAGTGTTGATATGTTTATTCAACTTAGCTAGCCATGGATTAACCCTCCTCAGCCCCACCGGCTCCCTGTATTCGCCTTTGCATTACTAAGTGACAAGAAAATTATTAAGCTGACGCGGTATTCATATAATATCTTTATCTAATATATATAAAAATCTTGTGTCACGATGTATGTTGCCGATAAACTCCAAAACTACTGAACCGATTTTAATCAAATTTCACATGTACCCGTATTTTGGTCTAACTTAAAAGATAGAATAGTTATCATCTCAATTATTCACTTATGTCGTGAATGTAAACGAATAAAATGTATTAATTAATTGTTTCTTTACGGGTTAGTTTTATGAAGTTCTCATAGATGGCGGTGTACGCTAATTCATCGATACAATTCTTCAATGTTGTTTGACAAATAGGTTGCAAATACAACCAGTAGATGGCGCTGTGTTCTATTTGTTAGAATATAAATTCTATTAATTTTCGAACAATCGATCAATCGATTCTTCTCGAAGCATTAAAAGATAGTATAGTTATCATCTCAATTATTCACTTATGTCGTGAATGTAAACGAATAAAATGTATTAATTAGTTGTTTCTTTACTGGTTAGTTTTATGAAGTTCTCATAGATGGCAGTGTACGATCGATAAAATTCTTCAATTGTGTTTGACATCTAGGTTGCAAATACAACCAGTGGATGGCGCTGTGTTCTGTTTATTAGAATATAAATTCTATTACTTTCGAACAATCGATCAATCGATTCTTCTCGAAGCATGCGAACTAGAACGTTCGGGAAATTCAAGGTAACATTATAAATGCAAAAAATTGTCTGTTTGTTTGTTACTCCTTCCCGCAAAAACTGCGGAACCGATTTTCATGAAATCTGGCACACACATAGAGGGTAACTTTGATTAACACATAGGATGGTGTTCATCCCGAAAAACTGTTTTTGTGGGACTATTAACTACGCAGGCAACGCCGCGGGAAACAGCTAGTTATGTAATAAAAATCTTACAGCACTTATTAAGTGCATTGTCTTAAACTTTTCAGTTGAGTAAATTAGCGCTATGCTTTTATGAAAGAGAGTGTAAACTCGAGAATTTAATAGAATATCACACTTTTGAATACACATACAACAATGATGGGGTGACCATGACTGTTGATATTAAAAATAAGGACACGCAAAAAAAGTCAATTATGTGTAATTTCGAGGATTTGCGGCAACAAACAATCAAGTTAATTCGTGCTTGTGTGGTGATCATGCAGTCTTGTCAAAATCAATTACCTTCAGAATACGATGTCAGTCTTCGCCTTTATTATAATGAGGGTGAGTATTCATTTCTTCTGTTCATAATCTATTTTCCTTATGATCATTATGCATATTATTACCTATCTAACTGTTAACATGTAATATGGAATCGTGTCGCTAGTGTCCCAACTTATCCATCATTAAAACAATATCAATGTATCACATCATTTTGTCGATTTAAAACAAAATAAATTGTCTTAGATTAAAAATTGAAAAGTGTGGGTGGTAGTTAAGAGGGGACTTTTTCATATTTTGCTATTGAATAAAATAGGGACTAACCTAAGGACCAATACTGTTTCATCAAAATGAAAGACGAATTTTTTTTTATTACTGCTTTAAGAAAATTCGTATAATTTTTCCCAGGTAAATGCATAAGTTTGGGTGTTTTTCGTCTTGAAACTTTCAATTTTTTTCCAAAAATAAGAGCTAAGTTCCATTAAGTTACAGCTTGGTTAACATTTTGGTTAGCATTTTAGGTACCATTAATTATTTCAGTTACATTTATTTTATTTGTTAAAAACTTCATAGCACATGTTTTTCTGCATATTAATCGATCTAACCACTGATGTGAAAATTAAATTATTATTAACTACATTAAAAATAAAATGTGTAGCCGCATCAAGAAGCCATCTCTTCACCCCTTAAATCAAACAACGTCATAGGGTTAACTTAGTAGAAAAGCCTCTGCACCTAATTCAAAATGTTAAATGAAAATTCGAGCTGCTTGGCATAATTATGAAGTATTGCCGAATTGCGCTTTATCATACTAGACTCTTGTTTATAGAAATGTTGTCATAGGTATTGTATGGAACTAGGCGTCTATGTTGCGCTCGGACAGTTTCTAAATTAATTGAACAACAAATCCGAAGAAATATGTTGAAATAAGTAACACAATGTCCAATTATAAACGTGTTTGTAAGTGTATTGTGTGAATAGTTTATAGATCAAAGAGTAAAAAAATAATGGGGTAGCTTTATATAATCCTAAAGATCACAATCAGAATCATATGCGTGAATGCGATGGTATATTAGTGATATCAGTTTAGTGTGGCGACGATCTATAGTTAGCCTAATGCTAAATTATTTTATGCCACTGTTTTAATTTTTTTAAATTAATTACCTAAAGACAAGAATTGTTGCTGTGAGTCACAACTATCTCTCTGGGTATTTTTTCATTATGATTAAGTAGTACAATAATTCTAATTGTAGAAATTCAACGAGTAGGTATTTACATTTGATGTAGAAGGTAAACTATCGGGTGAGTTTCAATCCACTTAAGCTACTTACTCCTCACCGGGTCATATAAGTCCTTATAGCTTAAGTTATTGCTATTCACTGTTGAGTCGTAAATCGTTATAGTATGTAAAATACTAGGTTTCTTTGTGTAACGTTTAGATGCACCACAAGATTATCAAGCTCCAGGTTATTGCATCCCGGACGACATCCAGGATCACCTCGAGCCGACCTTATCAGAAGCAGTTAAGCTAGGAACAGTAGTCACCCACTTTCATGGAATCACAGCTCGCACATACATCAAAGAACACTTGTTCCCGAGTCACGAAGTACTTGTAAGTATTTTAACATTTAAGAATGAAGTAGTAATAAATATATCTACCAATTATTCATAAAACTTTTTTTTCATATGAAATTTTGTAAGGATGTGATCTGTATTCTATCAATGTTTTTAGCCTTCGGAAAATCCACCAAAGATGTCTGTTGAAGTTGAAGTAGTATCCGGTAAGTTTGTTGATCAATTGCCTTTATTCTATTTTGTAGTATCTGTAGGGATACTCTCGAATCTCTATGGTATGCGAATTGAAAATTGAAATCGTATATGTCAGTTTAGGTAGGTACTTTTGAACACAGTACTAGCGGATTATTAACATTAAGATACTAATAAATTTAACGAATCCGATAAAATAATTTATAGTTTACTATTAACTAAATGTTAATAGTTTGCCAGTAATGTGTTCAAGAGTATCTACCTAAAATTACATACTCGATTCCAATTACCAATATTGCATGAATTGAGGTTCAAGGTAACCCTACTAAAAAAAACGATGGCGGGATTAGATTTAAAGTCCGTTGGCGATGGGCTTGCCCCCAATCACATTCTGGGACTAAGTATTTTCGGCTAATCCTGGGTACCCTGATTGTACCTACCTAAGCCTATCTCTTCGGGGATACGAGTATGCTAAGCTGAAAGCAGTCCTAAAATCAATTGATTATCAGTCAGTATCCTCAGTATCCTTAAACCTTTCAGACCTTAATTACGTGAAGATAGGTTGTTTCATAGAAATAGGTTTGTCTTTCATATAAAATTATAACAAAAGTAATTGTGTACTGTAGGTACTTTACTTAAAAATATTCCATTTCATTATAGAAAAGTCAAAATCAGATGACAGCTTGTGGGTTAACTGTCCGTGCGACAAATATGATACCGCAGACAAACATAGCAAGTCTGAACTACTGAAATGCGTGTAAGTTTTTTCCTTTTTATTTTCAAAGTTCACAGATCGCACCTAGTCATTTGTTCTTTTCAATTAAATATTTAAGAAACACTTTCTGATTTGGTTTATGATGATAATTTCGGTAGTTTTAACTTTTAAATAGAGCATCTTTTGTAACAAGAACTATACACACATCTGACCCTTTATGAATTGGTTTGTCTTACTGTAACGACTATTTTCGTATGTAAATCCAAATAAAAGTATTTAATTTGCAATTTTCCGCCTATTAAATAATTTTATTTGGATTTAAGTATGGATTTCCGCAAAGTATCGCCTTCTTCTATAAATATTTTCGCTTGAACTTATGAATTATAGTTAAGAAAAGTTTACAACTAATCATATCAGGCTACGTATAAAGGTGGTTGGCGGAAAATGAGTGTTGTTATTAAAGTGAGAAAGTGTCCTGTTGGTTCGTTCATGTGCAAAGAATGACACTTGAAAGATTGACAAAGTTTTTTTTTATATGAGAGGTCAGCGAACAATCACACAGTTCTCGTGATAATATGAGATAACTGTAATATACAATGTGAATGTGGATGCATGTATGTACCTGAAGAGACATAGGTTAACATTCAAAGACAAAATCACTCGGGTTTTACCCAAGTAGTGACAAGGGTAATTGGTATATCTACCTACCCATTTAAAAAATACAGACACAAAATTTCAACCAAATCGGTCAAGCCGTTTAGTAGTTGACATACCGACAGCAGTGCCATCTATCTTAGCACGGAAAGGTGACCTTTCATACCCGTAAAAAGTAGCCTTAGGGATAACGTGGGCTTCCAATGGAATTAGAATATTTTGAATCGCTTCAGTACCTAGTTTCGGAGTTCATTTAATACAAACAAACAAACAATCAAATCTTTCCTTTTTATTATTAATATAGATAATATAAGTTAATAGTTCGGAAGGTACACCACAGATGCAGAAAGAAGAGTGTGTGCATGGAATAGTGTGCACTGGGTAAGTTATTTCAAATCGAGGTTTTGAGTCAAAATGCTAGACCCGCTATGCATAATTATATGCTTATCTCAATGTTGTTATATAGAAGCAAGAGTTGGGTTAGAAGAAGTATGAGAGTAGGATAAACGCAGTCGAGAGCGCTACGGAAAATATTCGGTGTTACGTTCGCTAACCGCATTCATAACAGTGAGATCCGAGAAAGAGATGGATTTAAAGAAGGTGTTGGTGTTAAAATGAGAAAGGGTTTGTTCCGCTGGTCCGGACATGTAGAATAAATGACAGATGAAAGATTGACAAATCAGATATACAATGCGAATGTCGATGGATGTAGATACCCGGGGAAGACATTGAAACAGTCAGTATTCGGATAGGGATTAATATGAAGGTTTGGATAACATGGTCAGGACATGGTCACTATTTTTATAAATTTTTAAAATGTAGAATGTAGATATGTTGCTGCCAAGTAGTTAAAATAGCTGTTCAGTTGCACAGCTAGTCATTTAATTGAAAAACGACATTCAACCAAATGTCTAAACGTTAATTAGTCGGGTGGCTGAAGACAGTTCAACTATGCAGCTAAGCGTGATGCTATATGTACCTACTAAATGTCAATTGGTAGGGTAACCATTATTGTATATGAACGACAGGAATAAAAATCTTAATTGAAATTATTGTTAATGTACCTAGATATATTTTATTTAATCGAATGCAGCTTTTCTTATGCATTAAAAAATACTACCACGCCTTCGGAAACTAACCAGATGCAGACGGAATATGCGAAGCGTATATTATACGGACAAATACATCTATCCTATCAAGTGTGGGTAACAAAAACGAAACTAGCACCGCGATGGCAAAATAATGAATTACTTCAATGTTGCAGCTTCAACGATTTTAGTAGGATAATGATTCAACCATAAAGCAAGTGTGTGGTTGAATGGCGTAATTCATTGAAATGCCATGCTGTGTAATTGAACAGCTATTTTAACCACTTGGCTGCATAAGATATTATATTGCCGTAAAAGTCGTAGTAACATTAGGATAGAAGATAAGGTGTCGTGAACTTTTATATAGATATTAATAAGTTCTTTAATATTGTATATTATTAATAATAATTAATTTCTTTGTTTATGCAGCGCATGCGATGACAGACATTTTATAGCTTACTTATTTACATCTTTTTTTATACATGATATTGGAAGGCAAACGAGTAGACGAATTTCCTGATGGTAAAAAAACACGCTGCTTAGAGACACAAAAGGTGATAATGGTGCATTGCCAACCTGGGGCCGAGATGTTAGGCTTCGAGCAAAAGTAAGTGTTCCGGCTACCTTATCCTCCTAACCGAAACACCTGAACGATAAGCACTGACGTTATGACTGCAGGAATAAGTAAGGCGGTGGTACCAATCCGGGCGAGTCGCTGTGAAACTCTGCCACCTAGTCAGATGTTACGGTGTTAGTGACTGTAAGCCTATGCTCGCCTTTTACGAGCTGCCTGGCAGGAAGGCAGATTATCTATTTTGCAAAGGAGCCCGGACCAACACGGGCAAACCCTTGTGTTACATTACTGAAGTTTTAGCAGAGATCCCTATTTTTTTCTAGTTTCAAATATTACCCATGTTAATCAGAGATACTGTAGGCTTCTAATAGTAAAATACATTTTCAAATGGGTTAAGTAGTTTCGGAGCCTGATTAAGCGAAATTTAATTTAATAAGATTTATTTTAAGATTATTTCATTTAACCATTCTGTCACTTTAGTCAAAGTTTTACTTGTTTCTTCAAATAAATCGTTTTTATTTTTGCTCTTGACGAGAAGTATAGCATCAGCAAATAAGATTGAATCATGATTGACATCAGGCAAATCGTTTATGTAAATTAATTTTTTTTTATGACCCTAAACATTACCTTGTGTTAAAAGATACATAGTTTGAAACATAGACTTTCTTGCGGTTTCCACTTTCGTTTGATATCTCAACACATTGCCTTCTATTCTCTAAATAGCTTTTCAAAAATTCTTATAAATTACTTTTAACACAAATGCATATATTATAGATGACTAGATAGATTTTACGGCTATTTGATGTACACTTTTCCATTTTGAGTGGGCAACTGAGTTACATAATTAGCCCCCTGGTCGCAGTGGTAGTGGTCGTGGTGGAAACTTTTGTTTAGTTAACGCCACAACAAAAACACGGGCTCTGCTGAATCAGTAAAATAAAGGCTTATTCTACTTCTGCTTAAAGCATTTCTTATTATTTAGTGCCTAAGTATTTTTGCCTGTCTTAAGCGAGGAAAAAAGTATTGAGGAAAAATTAGCCACACAACATTATTAAGGCACCTGTTACAGCTGGTGCTAAGGGCTTACAATATTTTAATTAAAATTTTCGCTGTAATTTATCTGTGTACTTATTGCTGCACTTTTGTCTGGGCCTACTTTTATGCACTACTTTGTAAACCAGTTACCCAGGAGAGTGGCTACCCTACGAAGATATACATCTATGAATTGCCTTTAGTGCCATGTCGTCCCGGAAGAGCGCTACGTGGACGTTTGACGGTCAAGGTACATCATTAGTGTAGATGGTGTATAGCAAATATAAGAATTAAGAGCCTGGCGGCACTCCCGCCTTTAGGGCCCTACTGCTCCAGAGAGTATCTTCTAACAAAATCTTATTTTGCGATTCGGCAAGTAGTCCCGTATAAGAAATATGAATATGTCTGGCACGCCCATTTTGAAGAGCGTATACGTTAGGTCGCTGCGCCAGACCTTGTCGAATGCCTTGGACAGAGGAAAAACACTCCCATATTTTTTATGGGTTTACGTCTTTTTAGGCCGTCTAGTATTTGTTCCATAAGGCGGTGCACTTCATTTGTACATATGTGGATAAAGGAAGCAAATAAGTACATTTAAAAAAAATGCCAATTTCAGCTACTACCACTCCTGAGAATGCACTTTTAGCGTTTTATCGTTGTTGTAACGTGCTTAATGTTATCAAACGCTTCAAATTATTAAAGCTTTTGGACCAGTCATTTCAACATTTTTGTCATTTAAAACAATTGAAAGTGTGATAATGTGATTAAAATTTAATTAATACATAAAAAAACAAAAATCTTAACGAAATCTTAAATCTTATAATTTTACATTATGAAATAAAACACTAAAAAACTTAAAAAAACTGAATTATCAAAGAAACCGAAACTGTTTAAGACTAGTACATTGTATTGTTTTAGACAATGCTACCTTTAGATATTACGTAGGCGCAAGACTGACGACCAGGGGTGGATTTGATACGTTGGCTGCCCTAAGCCTACGAAAGATTGCCGCCCCCCCCTTATGTGCTGTAAAGCATGCAAAATTAAATCAACTATAGAAATTAAAAAAAATAACGATAATCAGTAAATGATTTAATTATCTCAATCAGTATTTCAGATACTGATACTTACAATTTCTATTTGTGAGAAGCAATGAATCGTTATTTGCCTGGCTTTCTGAGCAGCGAATTTGTTGATCATATCATCACAATCTAAAGACCGTAGCAACTGTGATTCGATGCAGAGGATAGCCAGAGCGTTCAACCTGTCCTCGTTCATTTTCGACCGTAAATAATTTTTCACCCGCCGCAAACACGAGAAGCTGCGTTCACCGGAACAGTTTGTAATCGGGATACACGTACAAACACATATGCGTAGAGCTATATCAACGTTAGCATAAATGGTGTGGAGATCCTGATCATGAAGCCATTTTAATAATGTCATCGGCGACATCAGCGTGTCGGTTTTGCTTTAGCTCGAAAAGTACTGGCAGCGAAAATGTTGACACTCTTCAACGAAACCTACTTCAAGATCAGAAGAGTAAATATTTTTTAACGCTGTTGCTTTCTCTTCTACTTCAGCTGGACTCAGGACGGTCAGAAGCCGTCCCCTAAATTTTGCCGCCCTAGGCCCGGGCCTACTCGGCCTATAGGGAAATCCTACCTATCCTACCTATAGGGAAATGACGACGCGATCGCCTCAAACAAGAGTTGTCGAGTCACCGAACAGAATTTGAACCCTTGTGGTTATGTGTGTGGTAGTGTGGTAAATGGCTCGCTTTCGTTAAAAATCAGCTAAGAGTGAAGTTTTGGGAAACCCACGTCTTCGTCGTATGTATGGTGATGACGTGAGTATAATATACCTACCTAGCGATCCCTGTGTTTGTTACCCTACATCGGAAGATCAAACCGTTTACGCTGATTTAAAATGAGTGTTAGCTGTGTGTGCGTTGTAGGTACTGTGGCACGCTGCAGCACGCAGCGTGCTTCGGCGTGCCGCGTGCGATGGCGGGTCTGGTGAGGGAGCACTGCTGCGCGCGCTGCCACGACGCCGACCCCGCCCGCGCTCCCACCGACCCGCACATGGCCACGCTGCGGCACAAGAACAGACAGGTTGGTCTCATTGCAGAAACATAAGCGTGCTGCAATACAAACATATGAAGATAAATGTCTTAGAAAGAACATTTAAGTTATGTTATAAGTTAAGTGGGAGGATTACGAAGAAGACTACTACAAACTTTGTGATGGACCTGGTCTTATGGCTCGTCGCTACAGTTGGCCCATGTCCAAGACAATGCATCATTGCTCCCCAATCCGCAATACTACGGTTTTCATACTTGTTCTCTAGAATCCCGACAATGCCAAGTTCAACCTATTTGATCTAGGTACGTGCCTACATAGAATTTGGAAATTTATATAAATATTTGATCGAGTCAAGTGAAGTGAAGTAGAGTGTTCAGATAGGGTTACAACTTACAGTTATATATTTGTGGGTTTGTGTATCTATGTATATGTTGGTTCGTCAATAATTTTGGAATAAACTTCGTCAATAATTTTAAATTGGGCGAAATGGGGGGGGGGGGGGTTACGGTGTTAGGACGACCTAAATATCAAATGAAGTATCAAATGAAAGGGCTTGATTAAAGCATTTCAGATCAGTTTTTTCAAATTTCATTTCTACCTTTATTTTTTCACATTAAGATCTCGCGCCGCCTAAAAATGTTGATAGCACCCATAGAAATAGGATATACTTATGAAATCTGCTTCGCATGTTTACCTAATTTTGTTTGACAGGCTTTGTGTGTTTTGCGACGAACTTTGGATTGGTGTTGCCAATTGCAGGACATTAATATCCAATCCCTAATGGACAAATTCAATATGTCGCAGCCAAATGC